>JAKSZT010054458.1:27309340-27481617 GCA_026826555.1 Tolypeutes matacus
TATTTTTTTTTTTTTTTTTTTAAGATTTTATTTATTCATTCATTTATCCCCCCCTTGCTGCTTGTGCTCGCTGGGTCAGCTAACCACGCCGTGCAGGCGGGCTTGCCTTCACCAGGAGGCCCCGGGAACCGAACCCGGGGCCTCCCATATGGTAAACGGGAGCCCTACTGATTGAGCCACAGCCGCTTCCCAAGAATGACTTTAAAATTTATATTTCCTGTACAAAATAACTAGTTTTAAAAAAATAATAACTAGTTTTGATTAATTTTCTTTCTAAAAAGAAATACATAAACTTTAAATAGAAAGGGATTATCTTTTGTTAAAAGATGGTTATGAAAAACAATACTTTTAAGACTATACGAAAAGACAATTAGAGAAATTACAGCATAATAACTTACTTTATAGTAATTCTTATTACAGAGAATAAATTGAATGCTGGGAATATTAAGTCAAATGAGGAAGACATGACTCTTTAGCTTCCAAAAGATTTATATCCTAGCCCATATTTTCCATTTTAAAGGCCCTGATTCTGTCCTTAGCCAAACCCATGTCCTCAGTTTTCTTGTCTTCTGGTTTCTATTCATTCATTCTATCAGTCATTCAAATATTTACTAAGCATGTGCTAGGCATGGTTCAAGGTAATAAAGATAAAAGCAACATACAAAAATCCCTCCTTTCTTCACTGAATTTATATTCCAGTGGGAGAAGACACAGAATGAACAAAACAAATATTACCTACGTTAGATAATGGTAATTGCTAAGGAGAAAAATAAACCAGGAAAGATGAAGTGAACAGGGAAAGCCTCATTTTCTTATTAGAAATATAAATAAAATTTTAAAAGATTTAAGAACAGCTTTTAAATGTTGTTCCGGTGGGGGTATGCTGTAGCAGCAAAGGTATGCAGTTAGGGGACAAAAGCCTTGAATTTTTAAATGAAAATTTTCAAATCTGTATAAAAGTAGAGAGAAAAGTATAATGAACCTCATTATATCACCCATATTCTACAATTATTCAAGATACTGCCAATACTGCTTCATCTATCTTTATTCTTTTTCTTTTTAAGCTATTTTAAAGTAAAATCCCAGATATCATGTCACTCCATCTCCAACCCCTCCCCCGGGATAGTTAATTATGTATCTTTAAATAATATGGCCATTGCCTTATATTATTTCAAAATCACTACAACACATTATCAAAATTAACTATGTTGCATTATAACAAATGTACCACATTAATGTAAGATATTAATAATAGGGTGGTGGATGGGAATTCTGTATTTTATATATTTTACGTATGATTATCCCTATAAACTTACAACTTCTCTAACCAAAAAAATTACAAATAAAAAAATTGACTGTTTCCATGGTATTAACTAATATCCAGTTGATATTCAACTTTCCCAGATTGTCTCAAAAATGTCTTTTGCAGTTAATTTGTTCTAAAGAGAATCCAAGTAAGAACCACATTTTGTATGTGGTTATTATTTTTCTTAAATCTCCTTTTTTTTTTTTTCGTGTCACTAACTTATTGCAGAAACCATAAGATTTGTACTATATCCTGATTGTCTGTATGCTTCTTCACTGTGCCAATTACCATGTATTCCAACCTTCTCAGTTCCTACAAATAACTTTTGAAAATGACTATTCCAAAAAGAATAATTCCAACCTCAACAGAAATACTAGATATAGGCAGCATATATAGAAGCACTAATTCTAGAGAATCCAATAACAATTTAAATCTATTGGTAATTCCCAAACACTTGTTGAACTGAATTTGAACATTTTAATGTGGTGCAATAGCTCTGAAAAGACAGAAGAGGGAACTATAATATTTAAGAATTCCACTCTGTTTAAACAGCACTAATTTTGTTTTTAATTTAAACAGTGAACCTCAATTTAGCAATGGTTAAAATATGCTTACGTCTTATATATTCTCCCCACCCCTTCCCCCCAAAAAATCCTAGAATAAAGAAGAAAAAGATTTGGAATAATATAGTAAAGCCTTGATGCTTGGATGTTTACAAGTTGTATCATACTAACATATAATGCCATTAACAAAAGCTAGCATTTGAAATCATTCTAAAAAACAATGTATTTCCAATTTCTAAGTAATTTTTTCCAGTAAGAAATAGGCATAACTGAATAAAATCAATGTGCATGTTTCTTGAAAATAATCATTTTAGTTACAAGTTCAAAATATATTTTCTAAAATAATTTGTTTTAAAAATCATCATGAAAATCCAGAAATTAAAATTTTATAGCAAGTTACTTTTGCATATCCATTTGTTCAAAGGGAAGCTGCAAAAAAGATTAATAATGATTATGTCTCAAGAATAAGTATAAATATTCCATACCAAGATATTTGCTCTGAAGAAGATAATGCTGATTTTTAAAATTAAGACAAAAATCTCTCACTTTAGTTAAAACCAAAGTACTTTATGCACTTACAGATAGAACAGCAAGTTTTTACACAGATGACTGCCAAGGCAAGACAAAATAGGGTTAGACACAAAAGGTTTCACGTTAAGAGCTAAGTTTTAAAATTCATATAAATTTTTGGATAGACGTGATCTGCTCAGATACCAAATTTACTTTTAGAGATGACAAAACTGTGGCTCCCTAATATTAAGGGATATTTACTGGAACCTTGATCTCACAAATCCAATGGCAGGCTTCTTTCTATTACATACAAATAAAAGTCCAAGGGAAGGTATTCAAGAGAGAAATAAAAGAAAATGGTATTAATAGAATCCTAGGAGTAAAACTACATTTATCAGATGTGAGAGATCAGGCTAACTGAGAAAGGAATTTAGCCTAGAATAGCTACCACTAGGACAATTCACTAAAGACCATGAAATACTTCTTTACTTGAAGAATTTAATTTTGACCTATATGAAATAAGATCAGTATGAAGAGAAGGTATTTGTGCAAAAGTATTCCTATAATAACAAAAGGGTTACTTGTTTAAGAAATCTAACCCAGTAAATTGAGCCCAAAGAAGTTACTGTAGAAGGTTTTGTTTCTCAACCCAACCTTTCTACATATCAGCAATAAGAAAATGAGACCAAGGGTAAAAGGTAAATTCAAAGAATAGAAAATTTCCCTTTATCTAGCAACTTAAAAAAAAAGAGACAAATGTGAGAACCTGACCATAAAGAAAATAAATAAATAAATACAAGTAGGCTTTCAGGGAAGGTATCATATGGATATAGCAAACAATATTGTGTATAGAAAACCCACAAAAGTGAAAGACCAGGCACCTTTGTCATGTCCACCAAGGACCCATCCATTTTGGAAGATCTGCCTAGTCAAAACAAGATGTTAGGAGGCCTTCCAATCAGTAGCATAAAAAATATAAAACTTGAGATAGATTATTTTGGCAATTAAAATGGAAAGACCAGTTGCATGATTATTGCAACTATCCAGCACTAAGTAAAAAAGACCATAAATAAAAAGAACATGATTCTGAATTTTCACCAAGATGGAGTAACAAAGACCTGATTGAACCTTCTTCCTAAAGTAAGAAAAAAAAAAAGGTAAAAGTATGTAACACGATGGTTTTCAGACACAGGACAACAACAGCCACGGCAGGACAGTGATCACAAGAAGGAATACAAACAAGATGACCCCTAAAATTGCTCCAGCTTACTGCCTGGAGAGAGATTCCAAGTTGTTTGGACCAGGAGGAAGAAGACCTGATCTGAAAGACAGCTGGGACATCAAGGAGGCCAAGGAGGCTATCAGAGAAGAAAGAGCTTCAGAGAGAGAGATTATGAATTTCCATTAAGGGTTCTCATTGAGTCTTCAGATGTATGTGAAAGTCAGCACATGTATGTGAGAAAACTACCCGACTCTGGGAAAAGAACCATGAAAAAGCAACAGGCAGAGCAATTTCTATCTAAAACAGTTCACATCCCCAAACTCACATGGGAAACACAGGGCATTGGGAAGAGAACTCAGTAATACATGGAGCATGGGGAAGAAATCTCAGGGGGGTATTAATGAGTAGTGGGGATAAATTAGCTTAAGTAGCAAGCCTCAAAAGGATAAAATTATTTCCAAATACCTTAACTGAGTCCCAGAACTAAGCTGAAAAATACTTATAGGCATATTAAAAAAAAAAAAAATTCAGTTCTCAACTATTAAATTCTATCTGTTTAGCATCCAGTGAAAACTGGCCAGGCATGCAAAGGAGGAGGACTATAGGGCCCATAATGACCGGGGAAATCAATAAACAGACCCAGAAATAGCAACGATCAGGACTAAAAACTTTTTTTTTTTAAAGGGCCAGATAGTAAAATATTTTCAGATATGAAGCACTACGGTCTCTGTTGCAACTACTCAGCTTAACCATTGCAGTAAAAAAACAGCCATATACAAGATAACCATAGAGAATGAGTGTGGCTGTGTTTCACAAAAACAGGCAAAAGGCCAGATTTGTCTGCAGACCTACCTTTGACATAGATGATGAAAGTGGTAAACAAGAACAGAAAAAAAGTTATTTTAACAGTATTCTATATGTTCATGAAGCTAAGTAAAAGCAAGTACATATTAAAGACACATGTGGAAGACATAACAAATATAATTGCTGAGATAATAGCATATGAGACATTGCAGGAAAAAAGATTGGTAAACTTGAAAACAGCAGCAAGAGAATGTATCCAAAAAGAAACAGGGGTAAAAAGACTGGAGGGAAAAAATCAGAGTATCAGTGAACTATAGGATGGCAATCAGCCTATTGTTTGACTAAATGGACTCTGAAAAGGAAGGGGATAGAGAGAAAAACTATTTGAATAAATAATGGCCCCAAATTCCCAAATTTGATAAAACTATAAACTCATGGATCCAGAAGTTCAAAGAACTCCAAGCAGAAGGAAAATGATGAAAATTACACCAAGGCACATGATAGCCAGAGAAAAAAGACATATTACAAATAGAGTAACAAATAATAGCAGCTGACTTTTCATTGGAAACATAGAAGCCAGAAAACAATAGATTGACATTGCTTAAGTTTGGGAAAAAGAAACTTCTAACCTATAATTTTATACTCAACAAAAACACCGTTCAAAAAAAAAAGGGTAAAAAAGCATATCCACAAGCTGAAAGAATCTATCACCAGGTGACCAGCATAAGAAGAAATGTTAATGGAAATACTTCAGGCAGAAGGAAAATTAAACCTAACAGAAGTCTAGGTCTTTACAGAGCAATGAAAAGGACCAAAAAATGGTAAATATGTAGGGAAGTATAAAAAGCTTTTTTCATGTTTTTAAATCTCTTGAAAGATAATTAAATGTTTAAGGCAAAAATAAAAACGATAAATTGTGGGGTTTATAACATATGTAGGAATCATATGGATGCCAATAGTAACACAAAGGCCAGAAGACGGGAAAACGAAATATACTGTTGTAAAGTTCTCAAACTTGAAGGGGAATGGTATATTACTTGTAGGTAGACTTAGAGATAAAGATGAATACTACAAACCCTAGCAGCCACCAAAATAAAATAAAAAAATAAAGAGATAATTAGTAAACCAATAAAGAAGCTAAAATGGAATCATAAAAACATTCAAACAATCCAAAAGAAGGCATTTAAAAAGGGGGGGGGGGGGGGAAAGCATATATATAAGACAAATATTTTTTTAAAATAGCAAGAGAAAAGAGACTAAAGAATAGATAAGACAGGGAGCAGATGTGGCTCAAGCAGTTGAGCGCCAGGTTCGGTTCCCAGTGCCTCCTAAAGAAAAAATAAACAATGAAGAAACAACAAGCCAAACAACACACAAACAGATGAGAGAGCCAACTCAGGGGAGCCAATGTGGCTTGGTGGTTGAGCGCCAGCCTCCCGCATACAAGGTCCCAGTATCGGGAAGCGGCTGTGGCTCAATCAGTAGGGCTCCCATTTACCATATGGGACGCCCCGGGTTCGGTTCCCGAGGCCTCCTGGTGAAGGCAAGCCCGCCTGCATGGCGTGGTTAGCTGACCCAGCGAGCACAAGCAGCAAGGGGGGGATAAATGAATAAATAAATAAAATCTTTAAAAAAAAAAAAAAAAAAAAAGGTCCCAGTACCTTAAAAAAAAAAAAAAGGATAGGAAAAATATTTTTTAAAATAGCAAGATAGTAGATAAAAATCCAAACCTATCAACAGTCCTATTAAATGGAAATGGTCTAAATATAACAATTAAGACAGATAATGTCAGATTGATTTAAAAAAATAAAGAGCCAACAAGGGGAGCAGGTGTGGCTCAAGCAGTTGAGCACCTGCTTCCCACACGGGAGGTCCCAGGTTTGCTTCCGGTGCCTCCTAAAAACAAACAAACAAATGAAAAACAAACAAAAAAACCAACTCAGGGGAGTTGATGATGCTCAGTGGTTGAGCAACAGTTTCCCACATATGAGGTCCTGGGTTTAATCCCCAGTCCCGGTACCTAAAAAAAAAAAAAGAGCCAACAATATAATTTCTACAAGAAACCCACTTTAAAGATGAAAACATTGACAAATTAAAAGTAAAATGATAGAATACAAAAAAAAAATTTTAATACAAAAAAAAAAAAAATAGTTAGAATGATGGAGAAAAACACATCATGCAAACTCTAATCAAAAGAAAGCTACAGGGAAGCAGATGCGGCTCAAGCGACTGAATTCCCGCCTACCACATGGGAGGTCCCTGGTTGGGTTCCCAGTACCTCCTATAGAAGACAGTATGCTGGCATGATGGGCAGGCACGGCAAGCTGATGCAACAAGCAACACAGTAAGAAAACATAATGAGAGACACAACAAAAGCAGGGAGTGGAGGTTCCCAGTGCCTCCCAAAGAAGATGTGCATGACAGAGAGCTGATGCGATGGACAGGTGCAGCAAGCTGACTCAACAAGACGATGCAACAAGAGACACAAGAAGAAAAACATGAGAAACACAACAAAGTAGGGAACAGAGGTGGCTCAAGTGATTAGGCACCTCCCTCCCATATTGCAGGTCCTGGGTTTGGTTCCTAGTGCCTCCTAAAGAAACATGGAAAACCAACAGACACAGCAAGTGCAAACAATGAGGGGGTGGGGAGAAATAAATAAATAAAATAAATCTTAAAAAAAAAGAAAGAAAGAAAAGAAAGCTGCAGTGACTTTGTTAACATCAGACAAAGCAGATTCCACTCTTGTGGTTACATTGGGACTACACAAGATAATCCAAAATGATCTTACCATCTCAAGATCCTTAAATTAATCACATCTGCAAAGTTCCTTTTGCCATGTAAGATAACATATCCACAGGTTTTGGAAATTAGGACATGGACATCCTTCAGGGGCCACTCAGTCTACCACAATAAAACACACACACCCACACCAAAAAAAAAAAAAAAAAAAAAACATGAAATGTACTAGCAAAAAATATAAACTGAACTTCATCAAAATGAAAAATTGACTTCAAAAGACACAAACTAGGAAAAATATGCAAAACAGATATCCAAAGGACTTGAATCTAGAATATATAAAGAACTCTTAAAATCGATAAGACAACCCAATAAAATATTAAGCAAAAGATCTGAGCAAACACTTCAACAAAAGAAGATATAGGAATGGCAAGTAACATGCAAAGATGCTCAACATTATTATCAGGGAAATGCAAATTAAACCACAATTAGGTGCCACTATAAACTTACTAAAATAACTAAAATTACAACAATTACATCCCAAGTGTTCTTGAGGATGTGAAGCGATTGAAACTCTGATACATTGCCCATGGTAATATAAAATGATATAACCACTTTGGAAAACAATTTGGGCAGTTTACCATAAAGCTAAACATATATCTACTATCTGACTCAGCCATCCTCGCATAAGCATTTACCAGAAGAAGGCATATGCCGACTCAAAGAATTTCACACAAATGTTTGTAGCCCTTTATTAGTCATAGCCAAAATTGTTAACGACCCAATCTATCAAGGTAAATGAAAATCAAATTGTGATATAACCATATAATGGACTACTACTCCACAAGGAAAAGGAACAAACTACTGGTAGATGCAACAATATCAATGAATTTCAAAATTTTAGGGAAGTGAAGTTAGACAAAAGAAAGAACATATTATATCGATTCTCATCATTTGCGGCAATTAAGTTCTATAAAGTCACCATGAACCCTGAATTAGCAAATTCTGAACTATTGCTGATAGGGGAAAGTTAGGTTCCTGCAAGCCTTGAGAGGGTCACAGCATTTTCATCAACCAATCAATACTTAACTTCATTTTATGTAGGTTTTTGTTTAAAGACATTTAATATACATTGTTCATTCATTAACACTGAACTCGCAGTCAATAGCACTGTAAATCATGCCTAAACAAAGCTTATCTAACACACATATTTTCACCTTAAGGCACATTACAGCCTTTCTGAGCTTCAGGTCACAAGACAGTACTTTAGCACTACACTTGGAGGCCATTTTAAACAGCAAAATCATTGGTTAAAAAGCACAAAAATGCAGCAAAACATGACACTTGTTTATGATATGAAGAGCTGAAACAAGAAGGCAGAGCATTGTTAGACCTCAGCAGAGACAATATACCAAAAGGACACATCTCAACAAGTTATTTTGGCCTCACGAATGACTTTACTACCTAAAACAATATGAAATCTATTAGTGGTACAAGAACAATATTCAAATCACAGAGATAATTTCAGTATCATCATATTTCCAAAGTGATGAGAACTTCTTTTTCCCTTACATTCACATAGCAGCTATTACTAACCGGGGGGCAGGCTTGGCAAGAAGTATAGTTTGAAAAAGTAAAGTCAATACTACAATAAATGCACCAATTTCTCTCTATTACAAACTATAGAAAGTAATGATTTAACATCCCTAACAACCTTTTGTCTTCTTGTGGAATTTAATACATAGTAGTTGGGGGAGAGGGAAATCGTCTTCCATATCTATAAAATACAAGATGATAATAGTTTTGATAGATATTGCAGAAAAGGGAAAGGAAAGAACCTGGGGAAAAAGCCTAGGATACCAATATTTCTACTTCCAAAAGTCAAGGACGAGTTAAACTATAAACTCTCTCCAAAAACATGACTGTATAATAACTGAGGTTCATATCATAAACCCTAAATTATCCAAAAAGTAAAACTATGGTCATGGTATGTTCAAGTGTATGGTATATTATTGAAATAGCTATATCAAAAACATTTTAAATTGTTTTACTACCCAAAATATATACTATGGAATTAGTATTTCATTATATTGTAAGCATAAATGCTAATTTCCATAACAAATAGATCAGAGAAGTCAGAAATCCTCAAACTCAAGGTCTAGGTCAGGGTGTTAGGGAAATGGAGATATATTATACTTTTTCTGATTTACAGAAATAGCCAGTCAGTCATGGAAGTAACAATACTGAGCAAAGATAAAACAGTGTTTACTTTATACTTACTAATAGTATAAGGTGGTGGTACGCAGCCTTTTATCCCCAATAAACAAGTTTCATTAATTACACAAATGGCTGTTACATTATTTACAACACAAGAAAAGAGCACCGGACCTGAAAATGCAACTGAGCCTTGTCCACATTTAACTGAGCCCCCACCCCCCCCACTCCCCAGGCCTATGTAGAGCCATCACTCTTACAACTTTACAGGAGAGAATATACCTAGTGGGAAAACTTTCTAAAAGAACAACGATGAGTTACAAAGTTTCTTAAACATGACTCTGAGAAAGAGAAAAGTAGGTTCAGACTCTAAAAGCTGGACCGACACTCACAGCTAGGCCTTGGTGTTCTTCTGTTCAATATAAACAATTTTGCAGAGCACCAACACAGGACAAGACCACTCTGTGACATGATGGAGCTAGACAAAAGCAACACCACTACCACTCCATAATCATTTCTGAACACAGATAAAACATGAGCACTGACCAAGCCACAAAATACCAGATAACATGAGTGACTGTTGCTTCTTTAACAATTATAACTTTTGGGGAATAGATGTAGCTTAAGTGGTTGAGCTCCTGCTTCCCACAAACGAGGTCCCAGGTTTGATCCCCAGTGCCTCCTGAAAATACAAACAAAACAAACAAGCAAACAAATGAAAAACCAACTTGGGGAAGCCAGTGTAGCTCAGTGGTTGAGCACCAGTTTCCCAAATATGAGGTCTGGGGTTTAATCCCCAACTCTGGTACCTCAAAAAAAAAACAATTACAGTTTTAGCCTCACATTAGTCTGCCCTTTCTATAGGTAAGATTTACTGAGATAATTCATAAAATTGTTCCTTTCTGACAATACCCAATCCCTGTTTCCTTGGACCCTCTACAAACTCACCCAAAGCCCAAATCCTTTAAGCCCTCTTAGTGAGATGTTCCATACCTCCCCATGGCATGTATTCTTCCTTCAAAGCAATAAGTAATAAACCCAATTTGTCCACCTATAGGTGTGTTCCTGGTGGTTACTGCTAGAGGGCATTGACATTACATTTATAAGAAAAAGGAGGAAATGCTTTTCAAAAGCTGCCTGATAGCATGAGTTAATACATTAGTAATGCCCAACATTTTAAAATTTGAAATACCACATGAGTGTTTTTAATTAGTGTTTGTAACTACAGTAAGAATTAAAATTTGATGTAATAACTGATTCAAGCAAAATAATCAATGGATAATAAAACCATTGGTTGAAAACTTGCTAGGAAACAGTATATTCACATGGCTCAAAATATCTCTCTCAAATTGGCATTTTTACAATAGAGAGATCTGCCTGTCAAAACGTTAAGCAAGTGATCCAAGTTAACATGAAACTGATGTTATATGACTCCTAATGTGATACACAGAAAAGGACACACTATCACCTGTGTTGTATGCTTGCCAAAACTATTTACCCTGAGCCCAATCATAAGAAAACAATCAGAAAAAAAATTGTGAGCGCAAGACTTTAAACAAGACACCTGGCTGGGCTCTTCAAAAAAACTGTCATAAAATGCAAAATAAAGGGGAAGGATTCAGATTAAGAGAGACTACAGACCCATGATAACTGATCCTGGACTGGATCATGGATTGAATCATGGACTAGGCAAACAGGACTGGGAGGGGAAGGCATGCAAGGGACAGGGTGAGGATTATAAAAGACTTAAGGAAACAATTAGGAAAATTTGGATATGGAGTATATTATTAGATTTAATTGAATTATACTTAGTTTTCATAGCATTATTATTATTAAAGTTGTATATGAGAAAAACCATATTCTTATGTTAATATCTTAGTATTCCATAAGTGTCAGAATAGCTAAAACTTACTTTCTAATTGTTTAGCAAAAAGATGTTTGTATATGTACATGGCTATGATTACATAGCTACCCTAACATTCAAGGAGAAAGAACAAGGTTGCTTGCTGCAGCCTTGCTTATGAAACCAAGAACTTCAAAATGACCTTAATCTAGCACAAGGAAAGGCTTATATAGTAAACTATAGTCAATCCTATGGAAGAGCAGCAGAAGTTAGAATAAGTCCGATTTTATATACTAATACGTAAGCATTAGTGTGGCAACACCAACAAATTTTCTAAACAAAATTCTTTCTCCCCTTCCATAGTAAGAAGGTTGTAGTTGGGGGACGGATGTGGCTCAAATGGTTGGGCATCCATCTCCCATATGGGAGATCCCTGGGACCTCCCAGTAAAAATTTAAAAAAATAAAAATAAATAAATAAAGTTGTAGTTGAGCATGTGGCTCCCTTGTTATTATACATAACGTTCTCACCAAAGGAACATGAGTTTTGGAAGTAATGTGTGCCCTTCTGGGTTAGGTATTTTAAAAGAGCAGGTATCCATCTTATTTCCCCTTCCTGCTACAGCTAGAAAAACAGGATAAAACACAACTAGGATGATAGAGCTAAAAGAAGAAAAGAGCCTGAATTCCTAAATAACTGCATGGAGGAAAGTTTTACTGCCAATCTCAACATATGAAAAAAACTCCAATGGCAATCCCCATTACAATTAGAATAGAAATCTTAAATCCTTACCTTAAATTTAGGCCCTACATAATTTGGCCCTTACTTTCTTTTCCATCCTCCAACCTCCAATCTCCTACCATTGGGCCCCAACTCCTTCCAATTAGCATACCAGACTTATTCCACAAAAGAGCCTTTAAACTTGCAGTACTTCTACTTGATTGTTCTCCCCCCAAATCATCTAAGAGGCTCTCTCCCTGACTTCAATCAGATCCTTGTTCTAGTGTCATCTCTTCAGAAAGACCCATCTTTCTAAATCAGCGCCACCAAACCAACAGACCCCACCAACATCTGTGCTATATCCCCTTACCAAGAGGTAAATCCAGATTTTGAGAGGCCTGAAACTACTAATAACTGGAGAGTTTAAAAGAATACAAAAATTAAAAATACAAAATTAGAAATGAAGGTGACTATGTATGTAAAATGAGAAAAAAAACAACAGAATATTAAATTTAATAGGTTGATATATACCATATATATCATATGATCCAGAAAAATAGCATTTATATTAATTAATTGCCTGATACTTCTGTTGATTATTCTTTTGATTGACTCTTCATATGATGAGTTTACAATATTTCTTATAGACAGACTAGGATGATAATTCAATCTTTCCTCTAACAGTTGACAGAAATTTGTTTTTTATTATTGAAAGTTTTAGAAACTTTTAACTTTCAAAACCTGTAAATAGTAATGTCATATAAATTTTTTAGATGGCTAACAAATGTGGGGAAACCTCTACCAAGCTTCTTTTGTATATGAACTTGAGATTTCACTTCATTTCAACTTTTCTTTATGCAGTGACTAGTCTTATATATCCTTAATTGAAGACACTCATCAGCCAATCATAAATGTCATTATTTCTGTGCTATCAGTTTTGTTATCTTTATTAACGACAGTATTTGATTTCAAATAGCAAGATATTGAAATATTTTTCCAAAATACACACAATTCATTCTTTTTCATTAATTGGATTATCAAACAATCCAAGTACTTATTCATTATTTCTATTTATAACTTAATTATTCCTTTTATATGAATTACTGCTTTTGTATGGTACGAACTTTTTTTTTTTTACAATTAACTTCTCAATGTCAGAAAAGCTTATAATTATTCATGGTTAATCTTTAATTGCTTGTTTCATATTCCATTTTTATCAGAATTATCTCAATTCTTAAATAAATTTAAACATGACAAATGCATGTACCCTTATTATATGCAGCCAAATCAGAAGTCTAATATTTCTCACTTGCTTTTTCATTAAAGTGTTACAATATGCAGATAAAACAGCATATTTCAATTTTATCAAATATGCTATTTTATTTACATCAAGGTAAGATAAAAATGTTTAGTGCATGTACAATGAAATGCATTACTTTACCAATTGCTAGATGGGAGGACTTATATTTCAAATGAGTAGGATAAAAAACAAATCTTACAGTTTTATATACCTAATGACAGGAAAATATTTCCACAGACTGGATTCTGGCTCTGGGCATCAAACCTACTTTCTTCTCCACTACCCTGATACCTCTAGTGATGGCCACCACAGGATACATTCATACTGTAATACCCCAGATAGTCTTGCATATGCCTGTCATGATGCCTACCGAGGTAGGTATTACTAGAAGTCATTCCTACAATGAGACAGCTAACTATAACCTAATTACACATGGCAATGAATGACCTCTATATAAATATATGCCACTAAACACAAATTAAATGAAGCATATCCCTATTTTATTTTATTCAGAGCTAAAAGACTACCTGTAGGGAAGCGGATGTGGCTCAACCAGTTGGGCACCCACCTACCACATGGGAGGTCCTGGGTTTGGGTCCTGGTACCTCCTGAAAAAGACGAGCTAGACGCTGCACCAGCCGCAATGAGTTAGACGCCTAAAGGAGCAGCTGCCACAAGCCAGCAGATGCTGCAGCCCACGGGGAGTGGATGTAGCTCAGGCTGTTGGGGCACTCGCCTCCCATGTGGAAGGTCCTGGGTTCAGTTCCCAGTGACTCTTAGAGAAGGCGAGCAAACAATGAGCAGACAGATGAGAGAACCATCTGGGGTAAAGGGGGATAAATTAAAAAATAAAAAATAAAAAGTAAATAAAGAAATCTTTAAAAAAAAAAAAAAAAACTTAGTGGTTGAGCACTGGCTTCCCACATATGAGGTCCCTGGTTCAATCCCTGGCCCCAGTACTTCAGGAAAAAAAAAAGCTACCTATAAATTATATCTATTGAAACCTCCAAGTCTGTGTTAAACCATCTTTTCAGACCCAGACATTTGCCTGACAATAATTACATAACTGAACAAGTTAAAAAAAAAAAAAAAAAGTAAAATCAAAAGACACACTATTCCCAAATAGGGTTTTATCCCAGGAATTCACGTCTTATATAACATCAGGAAAAAAATATGATGTCAACAAATGTTAGGAAACCTAACAGACCTTAAGGAATGAATCACTAAGAAAGTACAGAGAATATATTCAAACTATTATTACATTCATGGTTCATGGCAGAACCAGGATTTGAACCTGTCTGACATCAAAATGTATATTCAAAACATGACTTTGAATGGTGATCTAGATTGGTTTTCCTATTACTGAAGATCTATAAAAGAAATAATGATCCAAACAAGGGTAGAGTTAAATAATTGCATTAGTCAGGGTACTCTAGGGAAACAGAACCAACAGGAGATGTGTGTGTGTGTATGTGTGCAATGTAAATATTATGAGACTTTTTTAGATTAGAACTTGGCTCATGTGATTGTGGGGATGGGTAAATCCAAATTCCAAAGGGCAGTCCACAAGCTAGGAACTCTGATGAAGGTTTTCAAAGAATTCCCCAGGAGAAGCTGGCTAGCTAAAGTAGAGAAGGAAATTCTCCTTTTAGGGCCTTCAGCCTATTGGATGAGACTTCTCTCGTTGTTGAAGGCAATCTCTTTAGTTGATTGTAGATGTAATAGATGTAACCAGCCATAGGCACAATCAACTTTCTGATGATTTAAATCCATAAAATATTCTCACTGTACCTATCAGGCCAGTGCATGCTTGACCAAGCAATGGACACCAAAACCTGGTCAAGTTGACACATGAACTTAACCATCACAGTTCACCTCTTGTCAGCTTGGCACCAATACACACACCTTCTTAAACCACACTTAATCTCTAAATAGAAATAGTAATGATCATATTTTCACCTAACAATACTCAATTGTCCTGCATACAGCCGGAAAAGCACTAACTTTCCTCAGAAAAGGGTGTAAGTCCTTGGGTAATATTCACTCTTAAATTTCATATCCTACAACTTAAAAACTGTAACATGAAGTTAATATAGCTTATGCCTTATGATAAAGAGGTAAGATAAGGAAGAAAACAAAAGATATTTGCTTTATATATAAATACAAACATACAACAAAACAAGGAAGAAATAGTCATAACCCATTACAGTCCTCATGACTGTAACTGGTCATATGGTCATAGCTCATATTTATAACGACCTTATCTCACTACTCATTCCATATTCCCTTTATCCTTAGCAGGCACCTCAGTTGGTTACAGTTCTTTGCCTACAAGGGTGACCCAAACTTTCATTCCTAAAGTTTCTGGGCCCATAGAAGTCCTGCCAGGATTGGGTAGCTGCAGTTTTCTAGTAACTTTAATCACAGGGCATGGTAATACTAAGAGACTCCCTAGGAGATCCCCTGTATTCCAGGAAAATTCTTCTTTACTTCCATTGTGTAATTGCAGTCCTATTTCCCCTTGATAGTCAGGACATACTTTTAAATAATCTATGGGTCAAAGAAGAAATCAAAGAATAATAAGAAAATGTTTTTAACTTAATGATAATGAAAATATAACATCAAAATGTGTGATGTCCAATGGAATATTATGCAGCTGTAAGAAGAAATGAAGTTGTAAAGCATATGACAACATGGGTGAACCTGGAGGACATTATATTGAGCAAAGCAAGCCAAACACAAAAGGACAAATACTGTATGATTGCCTTACTATGAACCAAATATATTAACATATTGTTTGATTCAAAAAAAAAAATTCTATGTATCCAGTACATTTAGTTGAGAAATGTATGTATTTATTCATCCATGTTTACTTTTTAGTTTTTAATTGTTTATATTTTCAATTATTAAATGTATAAAATAAAGTTTAAAAAATGCATGATGTCAAGGAGTATGCTTATATTAGAAAACAAGAAAGTATGCTTCCAATTAAAGATTAAGAGGTGATTATTAAGGGGTAGAGCTTTGTCTGTTTTTTGTTTATTATCATTATTATTGGAACAATGAAAATGCTCTAATAATGATTGAAGTTATGAATGCACAACTATGTGATTATACCAAATACCACTGACTGTGCACTTTGGATGGATTTTATGCTTTATTAATATGTATCAATAAAGTAGATAAAAAACAAAAACAAAAAATTTATAATTGTGTTAGTTCTCACACAATTTGTTGTGATTTCTCCTAAATAAATATCCTCTTTCAAAAAATTTTAAAAAAAATCCTCTTTCCAAAAAAAGTAAATTAAACAAAATTAAATAAAAAATTAGAAGGGAATAAAGAGCAGAAATCAATTAAATAGAAAAGATGCAAGAGAAAATCATCTCCCAAAACTGGTTCTTTGCAATAATAAAATATTTAATAAACACCCAGCAAACTGATAGAAAAAGAAAGCAAATTGTAAACATTATGAAGCAGAGGAAATATCACCACTATTCCTACAGACATTAAAAAAAATAATAACAAAAAATGACTTAAAAAATAAAGCTGATTCAACATTCAAAAATCAATTAATATAATCCATCAGATCAATAGATTAAAGAAGAAAAATTATATGAGCATATCATGAGATGCAGAAAAAGCATATGACAGAATCTAACACCCACTTATGATTTTAAAAAGATATCTCAGCAAACTAAGAAGAGAGAAGAATTTCACATTAATAAAGAAGATCTACGAAAAAACCTACAGGTATATACTTTCCCCCAAAGATTAGGAACAAGAAAAGGATGTTCCTTCTCACTACATCTATTCAACATCATATTTTAAATCCTAGCTATTGCAATAAGAGGAGCAAAAGAAGTAAAATGTATAAAGACTGGAAAGGAAGAAATAAAACTGTTTTTGTTCACAGATGATATGACTGTCTATGTAAAAAACCATAATCAATAAAAAAAAAACTCCTGGAATACGCAATTATAGCAAGGTTGCAGGAAACAGTTAATACACAAAAGTCAATTGCTTTCCTATATACCATCAAAGAACTGGAATCTGAAATTAAAAACATAAACACCATTTACATTAACACCAAAAAAATGGAAATATATCTGTATATGAGGAAAACCGCAAAACTCTCATGAAAAATCAAAGATCAAAATAAATGGAGAGCTATTCCATGTTCATAGATAGGAAGACACAATATCAGTAAGATATCAATTCTTCCAAACTTGATCTATGTATTCTGGGATCAAAATCCCAGAAAGTTATTTTAAGTATACCGACAAACTGATTCGAAAATGTATATGGTGGGGGTCGGATGTGGCTCAACTGGTTGGGCGTCCGTCTCCCATATGGAGGGACCCGGGTTCGATCCCCGGGACCTCCCGGTTAAAAAAAAAAAAAAAAAAAAGAAAATGTATATGGAAAGGCAAAAGACCCACAATGGCCAATGCAATATTGAGGAAGAACAAAGTCAGAGGACTGACCATACCCGACGTCAAGAATTATAAGCTACATGGGAAGCAGCTGTGGCTCTATCAGTGGGGTTCTAGTTTACCATATGGGAGGCCCCGGGTTCGGTTCCCGGGCCTCCTGCTGAGGGCAGGCCCGCCCGCGGGGCGTGGTTGGCTGACCCGGCGGGCGCGAGCAGCAAGGGGGGGATAAATGAATAAATAAATAAAATCTTAAAAAAAAAAAAAAAAAGAATTATAAGCTACAGTGATCAAGACAGTGTGATATTGGCAAATGAATAGACAAATAGATCAATCAAACAGACTTAAGAACCCAGAAGCAGACACCCAACACAGTCAATTAATCTGTCAAGGGAGCAAAGGCAAGTAGGTGGGAAAAGCATAGTCTTTTCAACAAATAGCGGTGGAACAACTGACAGCTATGTGCAAAAAAAAAAGAGGTAGACAGAGACCTTACACCTGCCACAAAAATTAAGTCAAAATGGATCAGACCAAAATATAAAGCATAAAACTACACAATATCTGTAAGGAAAGAGAGGAGAAAATACAGGCAACCTTGGGTTTGGTGATGATTTTTCGGATAAAATACCACTGGCACGATCCATGACAGGAAAAAAACTGTTAAATTCAACTTCATTAAAATTAAAAACTTCTACTCTACAAAAGTCACTGTTAAGAGAAAGAGAATGAAAACACAAGAAACAGACAGGGAAAAATATGTGCAAAGCACCTATCCAAGAAAGGACTTGTATCCAAAATAAGCAAACAAACTTTAAAACTCAACAATAAGAAAACAAACAACCTAATTACAACATGGGCAAAACATCTGAATAGACACCTCAAAGACATAGAGATGGTAATAAGCATATGAAAAGATGCTCAATATCATATGTCATTAGGGAATTGCAAATTAAAACAACAATGAGATATAACTACACATCTATTACAATGGCTAAAATCACAACCTAACACTGAAAAGTGCAGAATGGTCATTTTGCTTTAATTCAGCCCTAAAAAGGCCACCCATATCTTCTTAAATACCACATTTGACGTATACCATAGGAAGTAACTCTCTCAACTATATCTTTTCCTCACTTTTTATCACAGTTGAAAACTAAATACTATCATTTCCTTTTCCATTGCAATATATCCATGGAAGGTATAACACAAACACTAAAACAGCAATGTGAAAGGCAATACTACACTTCCAATGGGCACTCAAATGATTGTTAATCAATGGACACAATTCAAAATCTACTAGAAGAATATCAGTGGTCTTAACTATAAAATTTTATTAAAATAGCCTTTTGGTTGTTTGAAATTAAAACAGAATATTTTCACATAATATTAAAGTTAAGAACAAAACACTCAATACCCCTAGTAAAAACACATCTATTACACTTAATATTATAACCTCTTATTCTTACATACCATTTTCTTTCTTCCAGTAATGAAATTTGGAACACATTATAGGCCAATATATCCTAGATATACCATCAATTGATAAAAATAAGAAGCTACCTAATTATTACAAAATAAGGAACTAAAAATTTATGTCATATACTTAATAAAACAGGAGAAAATTACATTTTGCATATGCCTATTTACAAAAACATCTACATATTACTGTCTACAAATAACCAGTACAAGATTAAAATCATTAAGATCCTCAAAATCTATTCTCACCTACAAAAGAAAGATTGAAAAACAGAAATTCTATTAATACTCTTAGTCTAAAAGGCATTGGATTATTAAGGTATGAAGGAAATAATTGCCCATGGTAAACTAAACTATTAAGAATGGTCACTCCCTTCTCTAATTCACAAAACTAAACATGAATTTCCAAGATTAATATTTACAAACATATCACCTGCAGCTAACATTTTTATGATAACACATGGGATTCTAAACAAATGATTTTGCTTTAAACAATCAGCTGAGGAATTAAAAGCACAAATAAAAAGATAATTGCTTCCTTTGGGCTTTGACTTTCAAACACAGGAAATACCAATACTTTATAGTCCTTTGATAATTAAAATCTTTGTCACAGACTCAGACTATCATTAAATACTTATTTTAAAATAATTATGTAACATGACATCAAATGAAGAAGATATAAAAGAAAAATTAAAGTAGACTCCCCCAAAATTAAAAATTTTTGTGCTTCAAAGGACACCATCAAGAAAGTAAAAAAGACAATTCACAGAATGGGAGAGAATATTTGAAAATCATATATCTGATGCAGGAATAGTTTTCAGAATATATAAAGAATTCTTAAAATTCAAATAATACAAACCAAAATGCATAAAGGACTAATCAGACATTTCTCCAAAGAAGATATATGAATGGCCTTAAAGATGTTCAACATCAGGAAGCAAACGTAGCTCAAGCAATTGGGCTCTCATCTACCATATGGGAGGTTCGTTTCCTGGGGCCTCCTGGTGAAAGCCAACTGGCACGCGCAGAGAGAAGAGAAGACAAGCAGACACAGAGAACACACACGGGGAATGGGCACAGAGAGCAAGACAGTGATCACAAAAACAAGGGGTGGGAGGGGAATAAATAAAATAAATCTTTAAAAAAAAAAGATGTTCAACGTCATTAGTTACTGGAGGAAAGGCAAATCAAAATCAGAATGTGAGAATTCCAGGAGGATGGTGGACTAGAAAGACAGGGGACTCACTTCTCCAGAAAAAGTTATAGGACAGGCTGAAACAGCCTAGAAAAAGATCTTCTAGGGTTTAGGACACCTGGCAAAAGCTAGACACCGCCCAGAAGAAAGAGAGACAAAGGAGGGAAACGCAAATACAGAACTGTGAGTTGAAACCAGCCGGCTGCTGCTGCAGGCACCTTTCCCACACTAAAGAGACTTTAGAATTCTTGGGTCTCTGGGCCTGGGCCTGGGCCTGCGGCTACAGACAAAGGGGGCTTCAGGGATCTACCACCCCAAGAAAGGGGATAGAGAGGAACACAGCCTAAGGATGACTCAGCTTCTGACCCACAAATTTCGTCTGCTGTTTCCCACCAGCCCTTCCAGGCAGGGTGGGATCACACGGAGGTTTGCCCTGGGAGCCAGCACAGGACTGGAGAAATCCAACCCTGGCACAGGACTGGAGAAATACAACCCTCACAATCCCCCTCTCTTTTAGCCTGGAATGATTGTTGAGGATGCACCTCCCCAGGAAAGGGGAGAAAGAGGGACACAGCTTAAGGCTGACTCAGCTTTTGACTCACAAATTTGGTCTGCTGTGTCCCAGGAGCCCTTCCAGGCCAGGTGGGGCTACGCCACTGTATGCCTTCAGAGCTTGCAAGGGACTAAAGATATACGACTCTCCCAATCTCCTTCTATATTAACCAGGTCTGATTGTTGAGGACTCAGAGAGGAGTGGAAATATTTCCTAGCCAGGAAAAGGAAGGGGACTGCCAGAGAAGACTGAGAACTGTCTCAGACAAAGTTTGAATTACAAGGCTCTTAGCCTCCAGGCAGGAAGCTCTATCATACTTATCCAGTCTGTGCTGTAACAAATACACTGTGTCCAGGCATTGAACTGAAAGCTGCCAAAGTCCGCCATCTGCTGGCAGACCAAAGAAGTGCATGCAATAAAATTAAAAATAAGTAGGAGAGGCTTTTTCCATCCTCTATAGCTTCCCTCCCCAAGGCCCTAGGAAGTGAGTCTACAACCAATAACTGAGTCCAGTGCCCAGTTGAGCAACTAGCAGGGACAAACCTAACAATACAAGTAGAGTCAAGAACCAAAGACCAGTACTAACACACAGCCTTCTGCCACTCAAGAAATTGAGTATCTGAGTAAACTACATCCTAATCAGATGCCTAGATATCAGCAAAATACTACAAGCCACACTAAGAAAATAGAAGACATGGCCCAAGAAAAGGAATATATCAAAGCCCCAGAAGAGACGCAGGATTTGAGCGAACTAATCAGCAAGATGCACACAAATTTCCAAAATCAAATTAATGAGTTGAAAGGGAAAATGGTTAAAGAGATGAACAACATCAAGAAGACACTGAACAAGCGCAAAGAAGAATCTGAAATCCTGAACAGAAAAGTAAAGCTCATGGGAATGAAAGACAGAATAGGTGAGATCAAAATACATTAGAGGCATACAACAGCAGACTCAAAATGACAGAAAAAAGATGAAGTGATACAGAAGACAGAACAGCTGAAATTGAAGAGAGAAAAGAACAAGGGGAGAAAACGGAAAAAAATTGAGCAGGGGCTCAGAGAATTGAATGACAACATGAAATGCAATAACATACATGTCATGGGAGTTCCAGAAGGAAAAGAAAAGGAAAAAGGGGCAGAAAGAGTATTTGAGGAAATAATAGCTGAAAATTCCCCAACCTCGTGGAAGAAATGAATTTACATGTCCAAGAAGCGCACCATACCCCAATCAGAATATATCTGAACAGACCTAATCCAAGACACATACTACTAAGAATATCAAATTTCAAAGATAAAGAGAAAATTCTCAGAGCAGCAAGGGAGAAGCAAACCATCACATAAAAAGGATGCCCAGTAATATTTAGCACAGATTTCTCGTCAGAAACCATGGAGACAAGAAGATAGTGGTATGATACAATTAGGATACTGAAAGAGAAAAACTGCCAGCCAAGGATTCTTTATCTGGCAAAACTGTCCTTCAAATATGAAGCTAAGTATAAAATATTCACAAACAAAGAGAAACTAAGAGAGTTTGTAAAAAAGAATCTGCTTTTGCAGGAAATATTAAAGGAAATCTTAAAGCCTGAGAGAAAAAGACAGGAGAGAGAGTATAGAAGAAAGAATAGCAGAAACAATAAGTAAAAGAATAAAAAGACAGATGAAAATATAACATATGAAAACCAAAGTATAAAATGGTAGAAGTAAACAATACATTTAGAGTAATATCATTGAATGTGAATGGATTAAACTCCCCAATCAAAAGATATAGGCTGACAGAATGGATTAAAAAACATGAGCCATCCATATGCTGCTTACAAGAGACTCACCTTAGACCCAGGGATACAAATTGGCTGAAAGTGAAAGGTTGAAAAAAGATACTCCACACAAATAGTAACCACAAAAGAGCAGGGTTAGCTATACTAATATCAGACAAAACAGCTTTTAAATGCAAGAAAGTTATAAGAGACAAAGAAGGCCATTATATATTAATAAAAGGGACAATCTACCAGGAAGATAACAGTCATAAATATCTATGCACCTAACCAGGGTGCTGCAAAAATACATGAGACAAACTGTCAAAACTGAAGGGAGAAACAGACATCTCTACAATAATCGTTGAAGACTTCAACACCCCACTCACATCATTAGAACTGGACAGAAGATTAACAAGGAAACAGAGAACTTGAAGAATATGATAAACAAATTAGACCTAACAGACACATACAGAACACTGCATCAAAGCTCTGCAAGTTATACATGCTTCTCAAGTGCCTATGGATCTTTCTCCAGGATAAATTTAGGGCACAACGCAGCTCTCAATAAATACAAAATGACTGAAATTATACAAAGCACCTTCTCAGATCATAATGGAATGAAACTGGTAATCAATAACAGACAGGAAAAAAGTAAATTTGCAAATGTATGGAGGTTGAACAACACACTCCTAAATAATCAGTGGGTCAAAGAAGAAATTGCAATGAAATAAGTAAATATATTGAGACAAATGAAACCGAGAATACAACTTATCAAAACTTCTGGGATATGGTGAAAGCAGTCTTGAAAGGGAAATTTATAGCCCTAAATGCCTATATTAAAAAAGAATAGGTAATCTAAGCACCTCTTAAAATATATGTATATATATATATAAATAACATTTTTGTAAGCAAATACACATATATGCATATATATTTATATATCATTTTGCAAATGTTTGAAATATATATATATAATTGATAAGAAAAAAAAAAATAAAGAGCTACACTCGAAGATTTAAATGAACAACTAGAGAAACTAGAAAAAGAAGAGCAAATGAATCCCAAAGCAAGGAGGATTAGAGCAGAAATAAATGAAAGTGAGAACAAAAAAAATACAGAAAATCAACAAAACTAAAAGCTGATTCTTTGAGAAGATCAATGAAATTGGCAAACCCCTAGCTAGACTAACAAAGAAAAAAAGAAAGAAGATACAAATAAATACAATCAGAAATGAAAGGGAGAGAGTTAAGACTGACCCCAGAGAAATAAAAAGAATCATAAAAGGATATTATAAGAAACTGTATGCTAACAAACTAGACAACCTAGACGCTTGAACAAACTAGACAACCTAGAAATGCACAAACAACCTACACTGACGCTAAAAGAAATACAAGAACTTAACAAACTAATCACATTTAATGCGATTGAATCCATCATAAAAAATCTCCCAAAAAAGAAAAGTCCAAGTATTTCAAAAAGAATTAACACCAATCCTTTTTAAACTCTCCCAAAAAATTGAAGAGGAAGGAATATTACCCAACACATTTTATGAAGCCAACATCACCCTAATACCAAAGCCAGATAAAGACACTACAAGAAAAGAAAATGACAGACCAATGTCTCTAATGAACACAGATGCAAAAATTCTTAACAAAATACTTGCAAATAGAATCCAACAGCATATCAAAAGACTTATACATCACAACCAAATGAGATTTATTCCTGGTATATAAGCCTGGTTCAACATAAGAAAATCAATCAAAGTAATACACCATATTAACAAATTGAAGGGAAAAACCACATGATCATCTCAATCAACACAGAAAAGGCATTTGACAAAATCCAGCATCCTTTCTTGATAAAAAACACTGCAAAAGATAGGAATAGAAGGAAAATTCCTCAATATGATAAAAGGCATATATGAAAAACCCACAGCCAACATCGGACTCAATGGGGAAAGGTTAAAAGCTTTCCTTCTAATATTGGGAACAAGACAAGGATGCCCACTATTCAATATTGTACTAGAAGTTCTAGCTAGGGCAATTAGACAAGAAAAAAAATTAAAGGCATCCAAACAGGAAAAGAGGAAGTAAAACTCTCACTGTTTGCAGATGACATGATTCTGTACTTAGAAAATTCTTAAGTATCCACGACAAAACTAACTGAGATAATAAATGAGTTCAGCAAAGTAACAGGATACAAGATAAACACATAAAAATCAGTAATGCTTTTGTACACTAGTACTGAACAATCTGAGGAGGAAATCAGGGGGAACATTCCATTGACAATAGCTGAAAAAGATTCAAAATACCTAGGAATTAATTTAACGAAAGAAGTATAGGACCTATATGCAGAAAACTACAAAACAATGCTAAAAGAAATTTTAAAAGACCTAAACAAATGGAAAGACATTTTGTGTTCATGGATTGGAAAAATAAATATGGTGAAGATGTCAATCTTACCCAAACTGATTTATAAATTTGATGCAATACCAATCAAAATCCCAAGAGCTTACTTTACAGAATTAGAAAAGGCAATTACCAAATTCATTTGGAAGGGAAAGTGCACACAAATAGCCAAAAGCATTCTAAAAAAGGAAGAGCAACGTGAGAGGAATTTCACTGCCTGACCTTGAAACATATTACAAAGCTACAGTGGTCAAAACAGCATGGTACTGGCATAAAGACAGACACATCAATCAGTGGAACAGAATTGAGAATTCAGAAATAAATCTTCACCTATACAGTCAACTGGTTTTTGACAAACCTACCAAGTTAATTTTAACAGGACAAAAAAGTCTCTTCAAAAATGGTGCTGGGAGAACTGGATATCTATAACCAAAATAATGGAAGAGGAATCCTGTCTCACTCCCTATACAAGAATCAACTCAAAATGGATCAAAGACCTAAATATAAAAATCAGGACCATAAAACTACTAGAAGAAAATGTAGGGAAACATCTTCAAGACCTTGTAGTAGGTGGTGGTTTCTTGGACCTTACACCCAAAGCACACACAACAGAAGAAAAATTAGATAAATGGGACCTCCTCAAAATTAAACACTTTTGCACCTCACAGGACTTTGTCAGAAGGGTGAAAAGGCAGCCGACTCAACGGGAAAAAATATTTGGAAATCACACATCCAAAACGGGTTTAATATCCAGGATATATAAAGAGATGTTACAACTCAACAATAAAAAGACAAATGACCCAATTAAAAAATGGGCAAAAGACTTGAATAAGACATTTGTCCAAAGAAGAAATACAAATGGCAAAAAAACACATGAAGAAATGCTCAACATCACTAATGATTAGGGAAATGCAAATCAAAACTACAATGAGATATCATTTCATACCTATCAGAATGGCCACTATTAAAAAGACAGAACTACAAGTGTTGGAAAGGATGTGGAGACAGGAACACTTCTTCACTGTTGGTGGGAATGCAGAATGGTACAGCCACTGTGGAAGACTATGTGGCAGTTCCTAAAGAAGTTGATATAGATTTGCCACATGACCCTGCAATACCACTACTGGGTATACACCCTGAAGAACTGAGAGCAGTGACACAATCAGACATCTGCACACCGATGTTCATAGCGACATTATTCATGACTGCCAAAAGTTGGACACAACCCAGGTGTCCATCAACCGATGAATGGATAAACAAACTGTGGTGTATTCACACGATGGAATATTATGCAGCTGTAAGAAGAAATGAAGTCATAAAGCATATGACAACATGGATGAACCTGGAGGACATTATGTTAAATGAAGCAAACCAGACACAAAAGGACAAATACTGTATGATTGCATTACTATGAACCAAATATATTGTGTAACATATTGTATGATTCAAAAAGAAATTCATACATATCCAGTATATTTGAGAAATGTATGTTTTTATTCCATTGTTTTATTTTTTAATTGTTTATATTTTCAATTATTAAATGTACAAAATAAAATTAAAAAAATAGAAATAAAAATAAATTTTTTAAAAATCAGAATGAGATACCACTTACACCCTCAATGATCGCTGAAATACAAAAGACTGAGAATAATAAGAGTCAGTGAAGATGGTGAAGAAACTGGAACCCTATGCATTGCTGGTGGGTTGTAAACTGGTGTAGCCTTTCAGACAATTTTTCAAAATTTTAAACACAGAGTTAATATATCACTCAGCAATTCCATTCCTATACACATAGACCCAAGAGAAATGAAAACGTGTCTACACAAAAAACTCGTAAAAGAATGCTCATAGCAGAAGCATCCCTAATATCAAAAAGTGGAATTAACCCAAACATCCATCAACTGCTGAATGATTTACATAATGTGATATATCCATACAATAGAATTGTATTCATCCATAAAAGTGAGTGAAGCACTGATATGTGCTACAACATGGGTGAACCTTAAAAACATTATGGTAAGTGAAAGAAGTCAGACACAAAAGGCCACATATTATACAATCCCATTCATACAAAATGTCCAGAAAAGGCAAATCCATAGAGAGAAAAAGTAGATTAATGGTTGCCTGGAGCTGGGAGTGTTGGAAGGAAATGGAAAGTAACTGCTAATAGTTTTGTGTGTGTTGTTTTTGTTTTTTGTTTGGGGGGTGGAAGGAATGTGAGTGTAGTAGAATTAGATAACAGAGATGACTGTACAACTCTGTGAAAATACTAAAAATCACTGAAATATATACTTTAAAGAGATGAATTTTCTGGTATGCAATATGTGTATATTGCAATAAAGCTATGAAAAAATAAAAATAAATAAATTTGTAAAGATGTAATACATATAATACAAAGATGCATTGCTTCCCTAAAGACTAACTTAAATATATGCATCAATGAGGAAAAACCAACAGTAAGCTAACTCTTTCCTAATGCACCTCCAGAAATCAGTTACTTTTTAAATAAATACATAGTAATAGATTAGTATAATTGTTGCATATTTAAGAAACCACTATGATTACTACAGAATTTCAGAAACATCATTTGGTTGAATACTGATTGTTTCATATATTAAAAGAATAATAAAAGAAGCCAATGTTTACCATTAAATATTTTTTCATGTACGTAGGAAATCCCCTTTAACTAATAAATAAATGTATTCATCCTTTAAAATCTTTGACTATATTAAAAACAACCACCAAAAAACTATATGAGAATGCTTGATTATCCAATGCCTCAGCACTTTCCCTCTACTTTTGAAGTATACTTAATAACTTTAAACTCTTTCACAATTAACCAAAGCATTGTTTTATATAGTCACCATAGCAAGTAAGTCTAAAACACTATACACTTGAAGCACAACCGAGATTAACTCTCCTATCTTAATCAAAAATAAAAAGGTAAAACATAGTGAAAGCATTTGTTCATGAAATTCTTAACTACAGACACCTACCAAATTTTCCATATTTTAATGTTGGAACAAAGGAATGAGAGTATTCCAGATAGGGAACAGCACAGAAGCTGATCAGAGTAACGGTCTTCATGTCATGTTGCAGCAAACAGGACCTAATCAGGTCAAGTCATGGATGGCTAAAGAAATTTATACTATTATGGCAGCTACGGGAGAACTTTTTTTTTTTTAATCTCAAGGAGAAAAATCCTATTTCATTCAAAAAGCATTACCATTCCTGCCCACAAAGACCATTTCTTTCCTTAAACTCTTAATAGTTAGGCTGCACATCAGAAGAATTTTCTGGATACAATTTGTAAAAAATGATCAGAAGGGGATCAAAATAGTTATTGAGAAGAAATTCCAGTAACTGGGTAAAAATTAAAAGGAATGTAAATTAATTTTGTAATTTACATTGTATTGTAAATGTCATAAATGTAACATACAAGTAAACTTGGTAACAAGAAATATACTTAACATGGAGAATATGTCTTCACCAAATATTTAGATAGTCTTAAAAATTCCACTGATGGCTGAAACCTCCTAAACAATAAAAAACAGACATTTTCAACTTCAGAAGCTACAACTACACTGTAAAATCTGTCCACAAATCCCATTTGATATGAGGGTAATTTTTATTTTTTCATTTATTTATTTTTTGGATAAACTGTAAAACCCAAAGCATATGCTGAAACTTGGGCACATGATAAATATAAGACAAATCTTTTTAAAATAATTATATAAGTAACTGAAACACCGTATTTAATATATGAAAAAGCTAATGAATTATCAAGACAATGGCAGAGTTTACTAGACTATAGAATGAATAATATAATAGACTACTATAAATGAGATGAAAAAAATTGAGACAATAGCATGCTAACAATGTCTTAAGAGATAAAAAAAATTCCTATTTAACATTTTTCCTGGTAATCAATATACAATGTCATTACTCTAACATTCTGTTATCTAATTACCATCTTTTAAATAGTACCTAGGCCAACTATAGAGTGTATAGAGTTAAGGTACAGCTAATGAAATAGAAAGATATTTTACAAAGTAAGCATTCACTCTATTTTTATTAAAAAATTAACACAGGAGAACATTTAAAAATCCATCCTATATTGCTACTAAAAAGTTAAAATGTTACCCAAAATAAAAAGAAATGTGCAAACTGATAAATGAATTTTACTATTTGCAAAAGTTAGCTGCAAATAATTTATAATAAACTTATAGTATACACAAAAAAAGAAAATAAACTTATAGTACATATCCTTTCAGTCAAGTCTCAAGTCAAAATAAATTTTAAAAAGTTCAAAAACTCCAGAATAAAAGCACTAAATAATATTTAGAGCCCTTATTCTTTGCCAAGCATTTTGCTAAGCAATTGGGAAAAAAAATTATATATACTTAATTACTTCATGCATTCCCTATTTTACAGTTAAGCAAACCATGCCTTAAAAAGATTAAGTTATCTGTTTACATATAGTAGCATGTATATAACCTAAGGTCTTTATGACTACCATACCATGATTCCTCAAAAACCAAACAAAATTAAAAAAAAAAAAAAAAAAAAAAAACTGATTCATGGCATATTATGAAATAAAATTGACTGCTCTTTTTTAGTGTCAAAAAATTGTTAAATTCCTATTAAAGAACCAACAGAATAAAAAGCATGCATCTTAACAGTTACTGGCAGAAATGGTAACAGCAGAAATTATAATATCACATATATAAATTAAATAGAAAATGTTTTCTTTTGAGCAACCCATACTAATAGGCTTTCTATGACTACTACTGTTAAAATCAAAATCAGCCATATGAAATACATCCATCCCTGGAAAATGCAGTAGAAAGAGGTATATTACAAAGACATCAATACGAAATTTAAAACAACAAGCCTGCAAGAAGATGACAGGAAAATACTGTCCTGATTTTGAGGTAGGGAAAATTTCTTTAACAGGACACAAAATACACTAACCATAAAGGCACATCTCCAACAAAGGACTCATATCTAAATATGTAAAAAACCAACTTCAAATCACCAAGAAAAAGATGATACAATTTTTAAGATGAACTGAAGACCAAAGAAAAACTTCACAAAAGATAATTTCAAAAATTCAATAAATATGAAAAGCCTCTCAACACCACTAGTCAGATTAACACCACATGAAACACTAAAACACTATTATCTGCCAAAATGGCTACTTTTTAATCTAAAAACAAGACAATACCAAGTGTAGATCAGAATATACAGAAACTGGCATTCTAATACACTGCAGTTGAAAAATGTAAATTGGTAAAACCAATATGGAAAACTATTTGGCAGTATCTACTAAAGCTGAAAATACACATAACCCATAATCAAGCAATACCATTCCTGGATATATCCTCAACAGAAAGGTCTACCTATGAGCACACCAAAAAAAAATTATCATAGCAGCAATTGTTCCTATGAGCTCAAAACTGTTAATGGACAATCCAATACCCATTGATAGTAGAATGGAGAAATAAATTGTAGCATGTTCATACAATAGAATCCTAAAACTCAGTAAAAAAATTTTTAAAAGGACAAGGGGAAAGGGTATAGCTCAGAGGTTGAGTGCCTGCTTCCCATGTATGAGATCCCAGGTTCAACCCGTGGTACCCCCTTAAAAAAAAAAAAAAAGAAAACGACGACAAAGATAGCAAAAGAAAAAAGCAGATCAACATCTTTAATTTACTTATACAAATATCCTTAAAAAAATATATGAGCAAATACAAACCACTAATAAAGAAAATTAACAATATATTACAACCAAGCAGGAATTATGGTAGGAATACAAGGCCAGTTCAATATTTTAAAAATCAAACAACAGAATAAACCATATTAATCACATAAACAAGAAAACCATGATTGTTTCAATAGTTGCAGAAGTTATTAGACAAAATTCAACATATATTCTTGATTAAAAAGAAAACAAAACTTACTAAAGTAGAAATAACAGGAAATGTCAACCTGATAAATAATTAATATTATATTTAATTATGAAAGTCTAAAAACTATCCATCTAAGATCCAGGAACAAGGCAAAGATGTTTTCTCTCACCACTCCTACTCAGCATTGTACTTGAAGTCCCAGGAAGTAACATTTAAAAAGAAAAAAGAAGAAGGCATACAAATTGGAAAAGAAGAAATAAAAGTCATAGTTCATAGGCATGTGCATAGGCATGCTTATCTACATAGAAAATCTGAAGGAATCTGAAAAAAAAAAGCCCCTAAACTAATAAATGATGTTAACAAGGTTGAGGAATATAAGATCAATATACAAAAATCAATTGTATTTCTATATGCTAGCAACAAGCAAGTGTATCAAACACTTTAAATTAGAATTTACAACAGCATCAAGAAATGAAATACTTAGCTATAGATCTATAAAATAAGTGCAAGATCGGTCTACTAAAAACTACAAACACTGATGAAATAAAACCAAAGACAAACTAAATAAATGGAAAGATATACCATGTTCATAAACTGAACTGCTCAATGTTGTTAAGATGTCAATTCTCCTCAGATTGATAAACAGATTAAACATAATCCAAATAAAAATCTCAGCAGAATTTTTGGTACTGAAATTTGTTTGTGACAACAAACGTTTATTGTTTGAAGTTGCTAAATTTGGAGTAATTTTTTACACAGCAATAGATAATTAATACAGTTGTTGTAAGCCAGTAAGGTTTGGGTAAATTTATACATGGCAATAGATGATCACAACAGACCCTCAATTTTTTCCCTTGTGGTCCTTTGATAGAAAACAGTGCCTCTCCCCTGTTCTATACTAGGTACAAAAAAGTGTTACTATCGTGGAAACAAGTTGAAAATAACTATATAAATTATTCATCATTTAACAGCCTAAACTGGCCACTTACATTAATGAACTGTTACAATAACCAAAGATTAGCGTAACGAACTAGGAGTCTTAACAAAACTTACACTAAAGCCTGGGAGCAAAATTCAGAATTTTTAATTTTTATTCTTTCTTTTGGATGAAATGAGTTTTTTTTTAATTGTTTTATTTAAACCTAAGACTTTGGGATGGGAGAAACAAAAATGGAAGTACACTTCTACTCTTCATCTCAAGAATCTTATCTTTTCCCAAATTCAAATCAGGCAAATTTAGCAAATATTTATTGAGTACTGGTAAGGATAAGATTTTGTGTCAGGTGTTGCCAAATGGCAAGAGATCATTTGTGCCTCAAAAGGTACTTATAAATATACAAATAAATATAACCAAGGAGAGAATTTAGAATGAGGCTGTAAAGTAGGGTTCCATGGTTATATATCTAGGGATTTGGAGACCTAATTCTGGAGATCTGTGGAAACCCTGGGAGGTTTTTGCATGACTATCTTCTGGTCAAGACACATTTAGAAAAATTAATCTATATCCAAAAGTAGGTTAGATTGAGAAGGGATGGGAATTCAAATCACCAAATGTTAGTGTGAAAGGGATGTGAGAGAGAATTCTGCTTACCCTTCTCATTCTTTAGATGATACTTGAGGGCCAGAGACTCTGTGATAAGGGCAGCATGGGGATGAAGTGCAGGGAAGGGAACATGGGCTTCGATATCACAAGCTCAGTTCAAAGCCAGGTTTAGCTCTTTGCCAGTTGAATAATTCAGGAAAGCTACTTAACCTATCTGAGACCACATCCTTGTTTATGATAGGAGCCCACAGGTGTTGTATAAATTAAATATTGTCAATTAAATGAGAAATTGTGTAAGTTTGGTGCCGTTTCTTTTGAGGAAAGAACTTAAAAAGCACTTCGTGTGAGAGAGGGGCTCAATGAAAGGGTTGCTGACACTGGCAACATACGCTGGGGAACAGGTCTATGAAGGGAGCCCAGACGGTCACTTTTTTTTATTTTTAAGAGCAGTTAGTGTGGGCTTACAGAACAACCACACCTAAAATACAGGATTCCCATATACCACCCATCACCAACACCTTGCATTGGTATGAAACATTTATTACAATTGATAATAGCACATTTTTATAATGTTTCTACTAATTAAAGTCCATGGTTTAACTTAGGGTTCACTGTTTGTGTAGTATAGTTCCATGGATTTTTTTTTTTTTTATCAGATACACAGTCTAACATTTCAGTGCTGTTAATTGCATTCACAAGGTAGTACTACCATCACCACCATCCATTACCAAAACATTTCCATCATTCCAAAAAGGAACCCTGTATATTTTAAGACTTAACTTCCCATTTCCTAACAAGCTGATTCTTAAAGTTATATGAAAAGCAAATAGACTAGAATATCGAAGTCAATCTAGAAAAAAAACAAAATTGGAGAATTCACACTAACTGATTTCAATAATTACTATAAAATTACATTAGTCAAGACAATGTAGTATTAACAAAAAGGATAGATACATAATTCAACAGAACAGAGTTGTGAGTTCAGAAATAGACCCACATGAATATGGGCAATGGATTTTTGACAAAAGTACAAAGGCAGTTCAATGGGGAAAGAATAGTCTTTTCAACAAATGTTGCTGAAACAGATACCCACATGGAAGAGGAAAAAAAAAAAAAAAAAGCTTAGCTATTCCTCATGAAATATAAAAGGTAATGCAAAGTAGATCACAGATATAAATGTAAAACACAAAATACAAAATAATAAACTATCTATGAGAAAGCGCAGGCAAAAAAAATTGTGACTTTTAGTAAACAGAGTTCTTAAAACACAATCTTCAAAACTAGAAACTTAAGTTCTATAAGATGCTTTTAAGAATATGAAGACAAGTTACAGACTGGGAGAAAATATTTGTAAACCATATCTGACAAAGGATTTTTATCTAGAATCTATAAAGAACTCTCAGAACTCAACAATAAAAAGCAAACAACCAGATAAAAAATATGGGTAAATGATTTCAACAGACATTTCACCACATAAGATATACAGATGCCTAGTAAACACATGAAAAGATATTCAACATCATTAGTAATTAGGGGAATGCAAATTTAAATCACAAGTTACCACTATACACTATTAGAATAGCTAACTTTTTTTTTTTTAATTAAACTTAACTTACAATGCCATGTGCTGATGAAGATGTAGAACACTGAAAAGTTTAATACACTGCTGGTAGGAATGTAAAATGGTACAGCCACCTTGGAAAACAGTTTGACCTATTCTTCTACAGTGAAACATACTCTTTACCACGTGACCAAACGATCTCACACCTAGGAATTTGCCAAGTGAAATGAAAACCTATATTCATGCAAAAAGTTATAAATAAACACTTACAGTGGTTTTAACATTAATAACTAAAATTAGAAACAATCCAAATGTCCCTGAACTGAGAATGTAGCTTAAATGAAGTAATCCATAAAATGGAATACTGTTCATGAATAAAAAGGAATGATAAAAAGGAATGTACTACTGATATATGCAACAACATGGATGCATTTCAAATGCATCTCAATACATTATGCTACATAAAAAAGCCAGACTAGGGGAGCGGGCATAGCTCAGTGGTTGAGCACCTGCTTCCCATGTAAGAGGTCCCAGGTTCAATCCCTGGTAACGTCTTAAAATAATTAATAAATAAATAGCCAAACTAAAACTGCTACATTCTATATATATCCTTTTATATGGCATTCTGAAAAATATAAAACTATAGATGAAGACTTCAGTGGTTTTTAAAATGAAAATAATGGCAATGGCTAAAAAAATGGCTTACCAAAAGAAAATAAAAATCATGTGAACAAATGTTACATAGGATATGCAAAAATACATCTTTCTATCATAAAATCCAACACACAATTTAGTTCCAGGTAAAACAAAATCATCCATTTCATTATTATTTTAGTTCCAGGTAAAACAAAATCATCCATTTCATTATTATTTTAGAATTAGGTTTATAGCTTTTTAAATTTAATTTACAAATTTCTTTGGGTTTAGGAGTTGTATTATATCTACATTGATAAATTTAGCACTTATTTCATTTTTTGAAGTTATTTAAGTAAACTGAGTTTTAAAACTTAATATTTTACATCTCTTAAAAAACACAAATCAGGGAAGCGGATGTGGCTCAATCGATAGGGCTCCTGTTTACCATATGGGAGGCCCCGGGTTCGATTCCCAGGGCCTCCTGGTGAAGGCAAGCCAGCCCGCGCGGTGTGGTGAGCTGACGCAGCAGGACGACCCAACAAAGGGAGACAAGCAGACACAGAAAAACGCACAGCAAATGGACATAGCAAGCACAAGCAGCAAGGGGCGGGGGAATAAATAAATAAATAAAATCTTTAAAAAAAAAAAAAAACACAAATCATTTCCTTTTATCATAGTGAGTCCTGGCATGTACAGTCAAATATGCAAGTAATCACAATATCATCTCAATTGCTTTCTTTTGAATTACCTTTATTAGAGAATCTATCGGTTCATAAAGAGCACTTAAAGCTTACCTCAGAGGAAGTACAGACCAGATAATAAAAAAAAGAAAATCTGTAGTATAATTAACAAAGGCAGAAAGATGGGGTAAATGAAAGTGTATAACAGTTATTAAGGCCTTACTATAAATTGACTTCACAGAAAGGGAGCAAGGACCAGTAGGCAACCAGATCCAGCACCTTGGCTACTCACCATCTCCCAGGTTAGATGCCTTTCCTAACTTCACTTCAGTCCCTTCCCGCCCTTCCCCCCTTCCCCCTGTTTGAATAACACTCCACCACAACCAAGTAAGAGTTGTCCTAGTGATAAAATGATGTTTTTCTCTTTGCAAATATATTAACAGGTCAAAAAATTAAAGAAAACATGTAGGATCATCTCAATAATGAAAAGGCATTTGACCAAGTTTAAAATCTATTCCTACTTTTTAAAGGCTTAAAAAGGATTACGTAGCTAATTCTTCCCATAATATTAATGTACATACTTCCAGTCAGCCATCAGCATTCACTTCACAGTAGAACACCAAAGGTTTTCTTATTATTATTATTTTTTTTTTTTTTTTTTTTTTTTTTTTACCGGGAGGTACCGGGGATCTAACCCTAGTCCCTCCATATGGCAGACGGACGCCCAACCATTTGAGCCACATCCGTCCCCCTAAAGGTTTTCTTATTAAATATCAGAAACAAGATGCTATCATCATAATCATAATATATAGTGTTTTATGAGTTCTGGCCAACATAACCAGATATAAAAAAATAATAATAATGAGTGTAAATACTGCATTGGAAACAAAGTGAAAATCATACATTGACTTGCAGATGAGAAGACTGATAGTCAAGGTATATGATGGATATTCCAGGCTCCTTTACATCTGCAGGCATCTAGTAATGTTAAGAATTGATGGGAAGCGGCTGTGGCTCAATCAGTAGGGCTCCCGTTTACCATATGGGAGGCCCCGGGTTCGGTTCCCGGGGCCTCCTGGTGAAGGCAAGCCCGCCCGCACGGCGTGGTTAGCTGACCCAGCGAGCACAAGCAGCAAGGGGGGATAAATGAATAAATAAATAAAATCTTAAAAAAAAAAAAAAAAAAGAATTGAAACAACTGCCTCAAAAGTAACTGAAAAAGAATTCCAATTCTACCTCCCTTGAGGTAGCACTTGATCACAGAATGTGTTGTTCCTGGAAAAGAACAGTATTCTCAGCAGCTTCTTGGGCAATAATCAGGATGAAAGGGGTAGGGGGTTGTATATAGCTTTTTTGAAAATTTGGGTTTCGGCCCTGATCTTTCCTGAACATGTTTCTTTCTTTCCCCTAACAGCAAGCTTGGGCCCACCTGGTTGGTAGACTCTCCAGTAGCAGTGCAGCCAAAATGGGGTCTAGGGGATTCACACCAAATTCTAGTTCAGGACCTGGATTCTCTTGTGAGACTGACATGGTTTTAGGTAATAAGGATAACCACCTCGTTGAGTACACTGCTCACAAAGTCCCTCTAGAGTGGTTCATGTAGACCAAATTAAGGGTATAATGTATCTCTTTATAAAGTTATTTTTGCCTCTTTCATCTGACCCAGACAAAAAAGTCTATATATGATGTAAGGGATGCATGGGGAAAAAAGGTAAAGTTAAGCTAGTGGAGTCTGACACACCAATAGTGTAGCAATGAAGGGAGAACAAAAGCAGCACCTCGAGGGGCAACTTCTCAGAGTGTAAACTGACTTATTCCAAAAAGAGGTCAGGTTTGTAGGCTTGATGGGATTCAAGGTAATCATATTAGCCAAGAATACTTCAAGAGTGATAAACATCCCATGTTACAACATACCAACAAGGACATATCAGGTTGTCCCACTGTAGGAATTTGACAACTTAGTTCAAATGATAACCTACAAATCTCCCCACTGTAAAGGTACATTTTCCCCTTTGTAATATTAAGTGATTTATAAGATGATAATTGGGCACCTGTTTCAAAAGAGGTTTCAAAAGAACCTCTTTCACCCAAAGGTTTTGGTATCCATTGAGGTTTCTTACTTTAATTGTTCTCTTCACTAAAGGAGCATTTTCCTCTTCTCTTTCTTGCTTCTTATTACTCTGGGCCTGTGGATTATTCATCTTCTTCAATTAATTAAATTTGTTTTAATTGCTCAGGTTGTTCTAGATTTAGCCAGTAGAAAGTCCTTTGGTTTAGCTCTTTTAATGTGAACCATCAGTTTTTGAGGACTTTCTTGTTTTCTGGCTTGCAGTATGTTTTCACAAGAACTGTGATCAGCTATTTTTCCAAGAAACCTTGGATCCTTTCACTGGGGTATTAAGAGACCAAGACAGAGATGATAAGTGTGTTTACTGCTACAGGGTTGTCAATGTTTCCGAGTCCTTCTGGTAGACAAAACTGGGGGGGGGGGATGGAATATATATTCACATATAGATATATAGATATATAGATAAAGATATAGATATAGATATATATACATATATATAGATATATATATAGATATATATATAGATATATATGAGAGAGAGAGAGAAGGAAAGAACATGCTTGTGTGCATGCACCATAGATTCATATTGACATTTCCAATTAAGATGACAGTGAAAGATTTTTCCTGGCTCTTTTATTCTATATTGGTCTTTATTCTCTTAAAGTGAAAATCTTTGTTCCTAATAACATTAATAGAATAACTTAAATTCACTGTCCTACAAAGATATGTGGATTGGTTTTTAAGATTTCAGGGCCAAGATTGCCACAAACAATATATTTACTGAGTAAAGTTAGAAAATAAATAGGATATTAAACAAATCATTCTATATCTTCTTTAATGACATGTCTTGGAGATGTTCAGGACACGTAGACCTTATTCTTTTTCATCAATGTACTATTATTCTATAATTTGGATGTATCAAATTTATGTAGCCATTTCCCTACTAATAGACGTTTACATTGTTTCCAACGTTTTGCAATTACAAATATTAGTGCAATTGACATACTTGTACATACATCTGTATGCACACTCCTGTAGTGCAAACACTTAAAAGTAGCATTATTAGGTCCAAGGGTATATGAATTTTTAGTTTTGTTATATTGCCAAATTGACTTCAAAAAGTTTATACCATTTTACACTCCCACCAACATTGAATGAGCGTATCTACTTTCCTCACTAATAAAAGCTTTCTACTTTTGTTCTGTTTTGGTTTTGATGAGGAGGGAAAGGAAATCTAATAAGTGAAAATGGTGTTTTGTTTTTTTTTTTTTAATTTACCTCACCCTCCTCCAGATGGTTCTATCGTCTGTCTGCTCATTATTTGCTCGCCTTCTCCAGGAGGCACTGGGAACCAAACCCAGGACCTCCCATATGGGAGGCAAGGGCCCAATGGCATGAGCCACATCCGTTCCCCCCGGGTTGCAGCATCTGCTGGCTGTGGCATCTGCTCATTTAGGCATCTGCTCGTCTTCTTTAGGAGGCACCAGGACCCGAACCTGAGTCCCATGTGGTAGGCAGACGCCCAACTGGTTGAGCCACATCCACTTCCCAAAAATGGTTTTAATATGCATTACTTAAGGAAAGCGGCTGTGGCTCAATCAGTAGGGCTCCCGTTTACCATATGGGAGGCCCCGGGTTCGGTTCCTGGGGCCTCCTGGTGAAGGCAAGCCCGCCCGCACGGCGTGGTTAGCTGACCCAGCGCGCACAAGCAGCAAGGGGGGGGATAAATGAATAAATAAATAAAATCTTAAAAAAAAAAAAAAAAAATATGCATTACTTAAGATCTGGAGATCTCTTCATGATTTTTAGTTATTCGCATATATTCCTTGAATTATTTGTCCTTATTCATTACCCATTTTCTAAGTTTTGTGAATTTGTACATGCTCTTTATTATGTTGGTTAAAACTCTGTTATATGTTGCAAATATTTTCTACTACACTGTTCCAGTATTGTTATAATATCTTCTCATAGAGAAGTTTGTTCCATTTTATTGAATTCAAACCTGTTTTTGTTTTTTCCTTTAGGTAAATGACTCTCTTATGCTTTGATATTAAGAAAGAAAACACCCTTCTATCGTGTGCGTGTATGTATACAATTTCCTTCTCCTTTTACATTTAGTTTCTTTTTGGACTCTATTCTTGTCTCAGTACAAAAATGTTTTAATTACTATGACTCTATAGTAATAGCAAGTATATAATAGCAAGCAATATAATATATCAAGTTCTGCCTCATTTTAAATTTTAAATTTTTAAATTTATGGAATATTCTCATTTATAAGCTCTACTATACTATTTGAGAATCAAGTTGGCAAGTTCCCCTCACTCCTCAAAAGAATAATAAATTATGATTTTGATTGAAATCACATTAATTTTATGGATTAAAACTTTGAGTAGAGCTTTACAATATTTTACAAAGAGTTTTTCATTCCAGAAAACAATAGATTTTTCATTTATTTGCTCCTAAAGAAACGTGTAATTAGCTTCTTCATACTAAGTCTATTCATGTCTTATGAACTTTATTCCTACGTGCTTTATGGTTCTTGCAGAATTGTGAACGGGTTCTAATACATTCTACATAAATTTCCAAAACAAATATGTATGCAGGGTTTCTTTCTTAAATGACAATTATCAATTGTGCAAAATTAAAATCAAGATTCTCATTAAGGAAAAAATAACCATCAACCTTTGCCCTTAAGAGAAAAATAAAACAAAGATGCTCTCTTTTGCAGTCCATATGTACCATAGCTATTCGAGGGAAAAAGGAATATGTCATAAATATAGCAAGAGCACCTTTAATTGTAATTATTTGACTATACATATAAAGGGAGAGGGAGGACTAAAATAGCAGCAACATAATAAAAGCTACATACACACATAAATTCAAAAGCAATATACACACATATAAATTCAATTGCAGTACAATTTAATTTACCTGTAGCACACTATTCTTATAAAAAAATCCATTCACAGTGGTTAATTTTTAAGTTTTTGAATGCTTGGATGCAAATTTACCTCAGAACAAAAGATTTATACAAATGAAATTATAAAGCCCTACTAAGTGGACAGAGAAAAAGTAAATAGGAATTCTAGTTAAGAAAATTAAATACAGGAAAGACAACAAAATTACCAAGAACACTATCAAATGACACCCAAAAGGTAATACTAAATTTTGGAATAAAGACAAATTTAGAGAAAGGAAGACAAAGTTGTGCTGATGATAGACCTCAGAACAAAGTATTTATTATACTACCAAGTCATAAATAAGCCTTGCCGCTGATAGGCAGATTCTAACACGTTAATTTCCTAGGCAGGCAACCTACAGACCAAGAAGGTACAAGAAGAGCCAGGGATAAATACCCTGAGATAATACTTCTCACAATGTTCCAGTTTAGTATTTAGCAAAATACTCCTAAAGCCAAAAGAAATAAACACAAAACTATCTCATCCTACCCCACCATCACCTCTTCAACCTAACCTGATGGACAAATATTTTGGTCAAACAATCTACTATTTAAATTTCCAATTTACATCAGCTGTAAGAGTAGGACCTCATGAATTTCTTTAGAGTAACTACATAGAACAGTAAAAGTCAGAAGTAACATCAATGCTACAAGTTTATAAGGTACATCATTCCTTTAATATTTAGTTCATAATGACAAAGAGAAGTAAATATACACATACATATACATATACACATATACACACACATATACATAAAATTTATTAAAACAACAGCTTTTAGATTACAAACAAACTAAAAGTAGAGTCTGGTTTTCCTTTAAATATCACTATTAAATATGACAACAATGGACATTTTTGATAATAATTATATTATTTTCAGTCATAGTTGAAAGAACTAATTGTAACTTAGTGAAGTTATAATGAAGCCCTTTTTTCTATATATAAAAAAAGGCTACATATATAAATATAATCTAAATTTAGATGCCTTCCATCATGCAGTGTCACAGGGACCCATCCAAAAAGGTTCACTTATGTTTAATAACCGTATTTACTAAAACATAACTACAGGATATCTGAAAAAGATCTGCTTTAACAATATAGCCCTGACCTACACGTGATTTTGTTTTTTATATTAAAAAAAAAAGGAACTCTCATGTGTCATTATAGCTATAAATCAAACATTAAGCAAACTGGAGAAATAAAAATTAGATTCCACGAAACAGTCAAAGAAGTAGACACTGATTACAACTCCTTTCTTTCTAAGAGGATATGGATATGAGGGTGGCTTCGAGTCTTGTCTATTTTCTATATTGTAATTAATGTGGTTCATTATACAACTATATATCAAAATAACCATGCACTCTACATTTGAAAACTATTAAAATATCATTACATTTTTTTTTTTAATCTTTGTATTAGTCTCAGTTTTATTCATCACTACATCTCTAGCATATAGGAAACCACCTGACATATAGTAGGCTCTCAATACTTACTGAATAAAATCATTCAACTTCTCTAAGCCTCATTTTCATCAAATTAAACCACAGAAATTAGTATCTACATGTTACAACTTCTGGGAAGTTTAAATAAGATAATATAAGCACACAGTATACACTAAAATGTTACGCTGATCCTTTGTTTCATTAAATACCATACTGGCAAATAATTGTTGCTATTATTTTAGTTCACAAGTAATACTAATTTTGTCATATACCAAGTTTCTATGTATATATGAATCTGAATTCGGTCTCTGTATTTTGTCTCATTGCCTTCCTTGCTCTAATACTGCAATTTTTCTAGTACAGACTTATAAGTCTTGCTATCTGGTTGGTAAACTCCCTTTCTATCTTAAAATTTTCTTGCTATTTATGATTCCTCTGTAAGTGAATTTTTAGCATCAGCTTGCCAAATTCCGTTAAAAACTCTTATTCATGTATAAGTTTTGAAAGAATTATTTGATGTGGTATGGCGTGGTGCGGTATTTTACAATCAGTGGGATAAAAAGATCATTAATGAATGGTGCTGGGACAATTAATCAGTCAATTAATCATCAACAAAATAAAATAAAATTATATCTCTAGGTCACTCCATTCCAGATAAAACTTTCTAGGTATAATTTTTTTTTACCTAAACATGAAAATCAAATTAAAACTTTTTAAAGACAATATAGGATAATATCTTAAGACATGAAGATAAGGTGAATGAAAATGGAAAAGTTAGTCGGAGAAGAAAGTGAGATTTTCTTTTGGTATGTCCTTTTATATCATTTTGACTTTTAACCATGTTAATGTTTTAATGTTTTATTACACTTAAAAAAATCAAATCAATGATGGTTTGGGACAGGGTGTATAAAACTGAATATAAACAAACACAAATGAACCTAATTGGTGGTGTTTAAAAAAAAAAAAAAACAATTATTGAAGTATCTTAAGAGCATAATAGTTTGACCACACACCTTCACTGGGATATAATTTATAAACAAAAAGAACTGCACAGAAATCTTAAACTTTACTTACTGGTTTAATTTTTGGCAATGGTATTGGTGTAGCAATTCCGATATTATGGAGTGAATATCACAGGAGAGAGCAAATGCATAAACATATATTGATGGTTATTGGTAATCACAGTCCTCACTATAGAATGAGAGAAATACAAATATCAAAGAGGGAAAGGGCAGGAAGAATCCTGGGGTGCTTGACTGGAATTAAAAGTATTAATGTTTTTGAAAGGAAGTATATTTCCTTGTTCTGTCCAATGAAAAGAGGCCCTAGAAGCAATGAGTCTTTTGTGAACCCCAGAAAATTATGTTCTTAAGCTAACCCATTCCTGTGCATGTAAACCTACTGTATGTGGGACTTTTTGGTTAGATTCGGTTAAGGGATCCTTTGATTAGATCTCTTCAGTTAAGGGCCTTTAATTAGATTGCAGAATCCAAGGTGAATTCTAATCCTCTTACTGAAGTCCTTTCTAAAAAGAGGACTAAAAGCAGAGACACACAGAAAGCAGCAGCAGAGACAGAGAAAGAACCCAGAAGCTGGAATCAATGGCACACAGAGGATGAAAGGAAAGGCACTTTAGCCAGAAGCTGAAAGAAACAAGGCCAGAAGACAAGGGAGAGATGAGCCATGTGACTGATTGCCCACATTTGAGCTAGTGGAGAAAGTGAGCCTGGAGAAGAAAGCAGAGACCAGCCACCATTTTGCCTTGCCATGTGGTAGAAGTCCAGGATCACCAGCAGCCAACCTTTGGTGAGACAGCCTTGATTTGGACATTTTCTCAGCCTCAGAACTGTACGCTTTTAACCTAATAAATTCCCATGATAAAAGCCAACCTATTTCTGGCATATTACATTGGCAGCTATAGCACTTTGGCATTACTTATGAATTCCAAAAACAGATATTGGATTATGTTTGTAAACTGGTCTGTTCCTCTGGGTTTGATTAAATTATGATTAGGGCTTTGTTTGGGCCACATCAGTAGGGTGTTATGGGTGGGGACGCACAGATAAAAGACACGGCAAAGGACAGAGTTGGAGTTTTGATGCTGTAGTTTTTGAGCTGGAGCCCCGGGGAGTAAGCACACAGAGGACTTTGGTCGTGAGGAAGGAGAGAAGGCCCTGGGAAAAGAGACAAGTCATTCGCCTCATAGTTCACAACTGGATGTGTAAAGAGAGGCAAAGCCTAGAGAACCTCATAGTCTATAGCTGACCTTGTGGAGAAAAGAGTTGCTGAGCCCGGACAGAAATGGAGTCCTGGAAAGAGAGGAACCCAAGAAGCCTGAACCCTGGCAAAAATCAGCAGCCATCTTGCTCCAACATGTGGCAACAGACTTTGGTGAGGGAAGAAACTTATACTTTATGGCCTGGTAACTGTAAGCTTCTACCCCAAATAAATATCCTTTATAAAAGCCAACAGATTTCTGGTATTTTGCATCAGCACCCCTTTGGCTGACTAATACAGCAACCTTAGCAAACTAAAAAACCCAGTAATACTAAACATATCTAGTACCCAAGATGTTGGCTTGCAAATACCATTCCCCATTAAGAGGAAACAGAATCCTTGGAGAAATGGCCAATTCCAGGTCTGGGGTAGAGGATAGAATATTTTATTGTGCTAGAAAGCAAATGAGTGTTCAAAAAAAGATAGGGACACATCAAAGAGACATAGAAACCTGTTTAAATGAGCTTCAACTGGCTAAATTTTAAAAATTTGGTCCTCCAAAATAAAAACAGCAATGGATCGTAGCCTACTAAATTAAAGAAGAATCCATGGGCCATAGTGATAAAGAAAAAGGTAGGTAGAAACTCTCACAGAAAAATGTCAGCTAATAAATGTGGAAAAGAATAATAGAACTAGAAAATCATCATTTTGCAAACAGCAATATAATCCTTGATTCAGGCAAAAATCAACCACAGATGCCAGAATCACTCAGTAAAAGACTGTTGAGAATCAATATTTACTCAGTTAAAGCATCACCACAAAGATTAATGATTAATTACTAACGGGAAAAGGTACCTCTACAAAAGAGAAATCTGGCAGCACCACCATAACCAAGAAACAAATTTAACATCACAAATAACGGAACAAACTTATAGTCTTCTGATGTGATATATACAAAGGACACAACGATACATCATCTCTGTTGTATTTTTGCATAATGTCTAACTGTGAAAAAACAGACAAATTCAAATTGTGGTACGTTCTTCCTACAAACTCTTTTGAAATGTCAATGTTATGAGATATGTGAAAGCCAAAAAAGAATGTGCTATTTTTCTAGATTAAAGAGTAAATTATGACTAAATGTAATATGTGATCCTTAATTGGATCCTAGACGACAGAGAGAAATATTGCATAAAGTTCATTATAAAACAAATGGAAAATTCAAATGTGGGTAGTAACATTGTATCAAGAGTGATAATAGTATTGTGACTATATAGAAAAATGTTTATTCAGTTTAAGAGTCATTTGATAAAATATCAAGGGATTAAAAAAAACTTGTCTGCGGGAAGCAGATGTGGCACAACCACTTGGGCACCCGCCTACTACATGGGAGGTCCCAGGTTCAGGTCCTGATGACTCCTAAAGGAAGACAAGCAGGCACCACCTCCCACAACAACAATCTTAGACACCACCTCCTGCCGCAAAAGGCTTAGACACCGCCTTCTGCTCCAACGAGCTAGGTGCCGCCCCCACCACAATAAGCAGAGGCCACAAGCCAGCCCACTCTGCAGCCCAGGGGGAACGGATGTGACTCAGGATGTTGGACTCTCGCCTCTCAAGTGGGAGGCTCCGGTTCGGTTCCCAATGCCTACTGGAGAAGGTGAGCAAACAATAAGCAGACAGACAAGCAAACCATCTGGGGGAAGGGGAAAATTAATAAAGAAAAATAAAGTAAATAAAATAAATCTTTAAAAAAAAAACTTGTCTGCAATTTATTTTCAAATAATTCCACAAAACAAACAAAAGTGAAATGTAAGCAGAGGGGAACAGATATGGCTCAAATGGTTGGGCGTCCATCTCCCATATGGAGGGACCTGGGTTCAATCCCCAGGACCTCCCGGTAAAAAAACAAAAAACAAAAAACAAAAAACAAAAAAAAGAAATGTAAGCAGAGATAAAATAAATATGGCAAAATATTAATAAGTGAATCTTATTAATATTGTACTATTTCTCAATTGTTTTGTAAGATTTTTAATTTCTCCAAATAAAAAGATTGGGGAGACAGATCAAAAGAGATCTTCAGCATTTGCAACAGTCAATAGATAAATTTCAAGAACATACAAAGAATTCCTATAATCCAATAAAAGACAAACAATTTAACAGAAAAGGGGCAAAGGATATGAAAAATCAATCGCAAGAAAAGCCTAAAAGAGCCAATGAATTACAAGATGATGATCAACCTTATTAGTAAATAGAAAAATGTGAATTAACCAGGAGATGGGCAAAAAATTTTAAAAGATGGCAACAGCAAATGTTGGTGACCATGAAGAAATATAAAAACTCCCATAGAATGGGAAACTAAAAAATTGGTCAATCAGTTTGGAGAGTAATTTGGCAATACCTATTAAAGCTGAGAATGCCCACACTCTTCAACACAAAAATTCAAACAAAAACAGTGGTGTCACATAGAAATATAAATGTAAGCCATAAATGTAATTTCAAATTTTCTAGTAATACATTAAACATATGAAATGAACTTGAAAAATGTGTTTTAGTTAACAAAATATCTAAAATATTATTTCAGAGTATAATCAATATATTTTAAATTATTAAAATATTTTATATTCTCTCCTTTGTCTTAAGTCTTTGAAATCCAATATGTATTGTGGACTTATAGCACATCTCAATTCAGATGTAAATTTGCTTTGGAAATACTTGACCTATATTTAGATTTCATAAAATCTACAGCTAACAATGCTTACATATTTAAGCTAGTCCAAACACACATAACGTTTTCCAATAAATGAATTATCTGGGTTTTTTTAAATATAATGTAAATTAATTAAAATTAAATAAAATTTTAAATTTAGTTCTTCAGTCATACTAGCCACACTTCAAGTGTTCAGTAGTCACATATGACTAGAGGCTAACCTACTGAACATCAGAGACTTACAGATCTGTGACTCGGGGAGGCTCTTGCACATGTAGAAGAATTTTCATAGCATTGCCTGCAGTAGTGAAACACTGAAAACAATCTAATTGCCATCAAAAGAGGAACAAATAAATCAATCATGGAATAATCATATAAGCAGATATTACAGAGATTAAAATGAGCAAATTATAGGTATTTATGTATATCAACATGGATAAATCTTGAAATGAACATTGAGTGAAAAGAGCAAGTTACAAAAAAGTATGAGAAAAATATACTATTTGCATTTTAAAGCCAAATCAATACTATTTACCTTTTAATGCAAATTTATCTGTGCATAAAAGTATAAAAACTGAAAGGAAATCTTCAGTTTTTCTCTGGGAAGCAAGTCAAAGGAATGAAATTAGTCATTTTCAGCTATATTTTAAATTTATTTAGATATATAAGCATCTGATATTCTTCCTTGTAGTTTTTAAAATATTTTTGTGCTTCGTCATTACAAAATTTAAAATGAATTACTGAAATTGTAAGAATCCCAGCCATATAATACTTAGCTCTGTAATTCCTGATGTTTAAACTATTGTTTTGAAGAAATATGATTTAAACACATCCCCTCCCGCTATTATGACTCCTATTTTAATCTAGGTTAACAGAACCAAATCAGCACTTCCAAAATAATTCTTACAAGCAAATGCATTTCATTTATTTATATGAAAATAATTTGGGAGACACGCTATCCTAGTGGTTTAAAATCTTCCCTAAAGTTAATACTTCCTGTACCTTATATTGCTCTCAATATCTACCATACTATATCAATAATTCAGTTTTTTCTATTCCTTTGACACACACCTCTAAATTATCCACCTAAAATTATTTTTTAAATACCAACTAATGAATCTATAAAAGGAACCTATTGTAAGACTGGTACACAAAAATATGTAAAATTCATAAAATTTTAAGTGATTTCATAATTTTTCTTTGCCCCATTCCTTACAATATTTTAATCTATTTGTAAAGACTTTCTATTTTCTGCTTAAGGTCAAAATAGTTTTCACTTTACTACTCTAACATAATCAAGAATTGAAACAAGAAGTCATACTCTTTGGACCGACAAAGCAACCTGTATGCCAAGCCAATAAAGTGATTTGTTCATTAATGCTACCAATAAAGCAACCTTTTGTTAGCCTATGAAATATCAGAAACCTCAGGCTCTTAATTTTACAATTTTTCCCTGTTTTTGCCATGGGAAGTTAAAAATTCCCTTACATGCCATTTATTTTAACAACTAAATAATTATCATTCTGGAAATTAGAGCTTCCACTGTAGGTAATTTAGCACTTATTAGTTCCAACTTCAGAAAGCTGTTTCTAGATACTACTACTTACATTTTATTTCATTTGTCTTTTCCAAGTTCCTACAGAGCCAATTTGTATAGGAATCAGTGCAATCTTTATTAAACCATTAAAGGAAAAACTCCTATAACTTTTTTCAAAATAAAAAGCATAAATTGTTCGTTTATCCAATTGGCATTTCAATCAACTACAGTAAGCAAGGAATTGAAGACACTGCAGATATTCTCAAGCAACTCAATTTAGAGGGAAGATTATAATAGTTTTAACTACTAAATACAATAGCTAGTATGAAAAATAATATAAATAATTGAGTTTAGACTGGCCATAAAATCTTCAATGAAGAGACTTTTTATCTTTCTAGTTCACAGAAGAACATTTTTATATTTGTACTGTTGTCCATATAGAAGAGGTTTTTCAGGCTAACTAAAGGAAAATATATTTTAGGTTAGCATAGTTACAAAGACAGATACATAAAACACTGGTAAATTCAGAAATTTAAATTCATTTAGTGAGGCTAGAACGTATTGCGCATATAAGGAATCATTAGGAAGAGTCATTTTTGCCTTGTTCTAAAATGTATACTTTATTTCATGCAATGGGCAGTCATTAAAAAGTTCTAAGAGGTTTTAGGTGCTCAGGTCTGATTTTTAAAAGCCTACATTGAGGCACATAAATTCCAAAAAGCATTTATTTTTAATATGTTCAGAATACATAAAGCTTTGGGGAATTCACATGCCTCAGGAGTACATGAATGTTAGATTTTCAAAGGTGATTCACTTTCAATATAATTAAATACCTACTATGTACTGCTAATTTAAATGTAATACTTTCTAAACGAACTGCTAATTGCTCAAGAGAGGTATCAATCAATAAATAAGATAATGGATCCAATAATAATCAGTTATTCTAAACTCCTTCCAAGTATTAGGAAAATGTCCATTTTCATGAATTGCAAAATCATATTATTGGTCAATCTTAAGAGCTACAGTTAAACTCAACAGATTGCATTCAGAATTTGTGCAAGAACACAGAAAAAAACTAATAAGATTGCAAGTTGACAATGCTTTTGCCCTGGGGTGAGTTGCTGGTCTGAACCAAGATATTTGGCCTTTGATTCATATTGTAGGGACCAGAAATGAAACTCATGGCCCATGGTGGAGACTTTAGAACTCAAATCCACACTCCAAACACACACACTAATATCCACATAAAGCGAAAACCCAGGAAGGGCTGCACTCTTATAAAGGAGTCTTAAACAGCTCAACAAGACAAGAAAATAAAGAGGCATAAGGCATAATTATTCACTAATTATATCATCATCTACATAGGGCATCCAAGAGAATCTATCATTAGTATGAGAGTTCATCAAGGTTGCTGGATTAAAAAAATCAATATACAAACGGTAAATAATTTCTATTGCTATTTGGTTACTAGTGGCTACTAATTGGTTACTAATAAAAATTTACCATTCATTAAAAATGTAACAAAATTTTTTTAAAATGAATAAATTGAAGACTTTTGTGAGAAAAACAATCCAACTCTATTGAAAGACGTTAAAAAATACCTAAGCATGTGAATATTCTCGCTGTCCTGATTTTGTGATAATCAGGATAGGCTAAACATTCGCTATATTAGAAACCACACGTGTCCCCAAACCTAGTTTTTTTCCCTAGGTCAGGTTTTTAGAATGCTGGTGATAAACTAAGCCCGATTTATTATATGACCATCCTGTATGGGAAAAGACTATAACTTTGGGTATCTTTGGTCAACCTTAAGAGATAAAGCAGGGGGACGAATGTGGCTCGGGTGGTTGGGCGTCCGTCTCCCATATAGAGGGACCTGGGTTCGATCCCCAGGACCTCCCGGTAAAAATTTAAAAAAGAAAAATATAGAAGGCACGTGGGCCGCCAGGCCCTGCACACAGGTGCACCTCCAAGCCCCAAGAGCCACACAGGAAGATGATGACGTAATAGGAGAGTGACAAAAGGGAGAGCCAAGATGAGACGCACCAAAAAACCAAGAACTAACGTGGCACAGGCAATAGGATGCCTCTCCCCACATTGGAGGTTCCAAGGATAAAATCCCAGTGAAGACAGGAGGAGGATGAGAAGAGAGGTCAGGAAATGGACACAGAAACAGCAAAAACGGAGGGTGGGGTGTGGGGGGGTGGGGGGTGTTAAAATGGATAAAAGTAAATAAATAAATAAATCCTTAAAAAAAAATACCTAAGCAGAGCTAGATACCATTGTCATCCAAAAAAATAAGGCCGTTTTCCCCGTTGTAATCTGCAAATTCAATGAGATTCCAATCACAATCCCAGAGGATTTCAGAGTTTTGTTTTTGTTGGATTTTCTTTGGGGAAGGTTGGAATTTGACAAGCTGACCCAAAATTCATTAAGAAAGAAGATTCACTTTTTCAGATATGAAGACTTAATTAAAACTTCTGTAGTTAACACAGTGCTGTAATGACATGAAGTAGACGAATCAAATAAGACTGTTACAGAATAGACTCTAGAAACAAACACATGTATTAAATTTAAAACTTTCAAAGTTAAAAAGCCAAGACTAGAAGGTATGTGCAATGCATATTACCAAAAACATTAATATCCAGATTATAAAAAGAATTCCAACAAATCAACATAAAAGCCAATACCTATCTCAAAGATGGGGGAAAAAACATATGAACAGAAGATTCACCGAATAGGAAATCAGAATGATCAAACCATGCAAAGATGTTTAACTTTACCAGAAATTAAAGTAATATAAAGTAGTACCTCCACTTTAGAATGGATTTGGCAATACCTGGTAATGATGAAGTGGTACCTATACTCTGTGACCCAGCAATTCTACTTTCAGGTATCTACCCTAGATAAAATTACACATTGACTAAGTTCTTATACACACAGCCATTCATTGCAATATTATATGTCAAAAGGTTGAACCTAATCAATATCTCAGTATGAAAAGGAGCCATATTCAACATGGAATACTAAATAGGAGTTAGAATGAACTAAACCTACAATGTGTCAATATGAATAAATCTAGAAAACAATGTTGCAGGAAAATTTTTCAGGCCATCTTTTATATAAATGGTTTTTTGTTTTGTTTTGTTTTGTTTTGTTTTGTTTTTAAGATTTTATTTATTTATTCATTTCTCCCCCCCTTGCTGCCCGTGCCCGCTGGGTCAGCCAACCACGCCGCCGTGCGGGCGGGCCTGCCTTCACCAGGAGGCCCCGGAAACCGAACCCGGGGCCTCCCATATGGTAAACGGGAGCCCCACTGATTGAGCCACAGCCGCTTCCCTATATAAATGTTTTATAGGTATAAAAACAACAAGAGAATGAAGCACAAAGACTTCAGGATAATGAATATCTCTGAAGTAAAGAGGAAGAGAATGGGGGTGGGGGGAGGGCTTTAAAAGGAGAGGAAAAAGCAAATGAGGCAAAAGGAATCTACTTGACCTTACAGCTTGGTACAAAGGTGCCTGTTTTGTTACTCTGGACTTTTGTGTGTGTGTGTGTGTGTATATGTTTCAATTATTTTATAATTTACACAACATTTTAGAAGAGATTGAAAATAGTAAGCTTGCTCATTATGAACAGCAATTCCAGAGGACACAAAGGAAGGAACTAGAAAGTAGGAGAGAAATAGAAGAAGGCTTTTGTTAAGGAAAAAAATTACATATTATGAGCATGGTAATTCAGAAGACATGGCCACCTACTAATGAAAACAGGGTTGAAGGGCAAGTCTCAGACTCCTAGAGGAAAATGGAAATTGGGCCTCCTGACTAGACTATTTGTCTTACTAGGACCAAAGTAAAGTGAATCTAACTAGTTTATTATCTCAGCTCACTTGGCCTGGCATCACTGTGATTCTCAGCAACTCTAATCACTACACATTTTGAGGGTAGTAGCTATGCTGAACCTTGACTCTAATAGTTGCAAGACACTCTGCTAGATAATGAAAGGGATAGAAAGAAATATATTAGCAGTTTTCAAGAAACTTATCATTTAGCGTGAGAGGTAAGATGCACATAGAAAAAGGGGACCTAGCACTTAAGAGCTAAATAAGTGCTACTGGAATTTAGAGGAAAAAAAGAATCCATCAGGCTGCTGGGATGGTATAAGAAAGGTTTCACAACAGTAGTGGAGCTCAAGCTGAGTACTGAAGGACTGGAAACAATTCACAAGGTGGAAAACAGGCATTCTAACTAGAAAATATGGTGGCAAAAAAAATGTAGGCCTTTGGGGAGGAAAAAATAAGAGTAAAAGCATATATGACAATTTTTGGATTTTAATTTAAAAAATACTTTGACAAACCTTTAAAATTAGTAGATCAATAAAGTTCTTATTTTTTTTTTTTTTTACCTTAATTTCTGAGTGGTCTGGGAAATAAAGTTCTTAGTTACAAACAACAGAACCTATTAAGGTAGTTTCAACAGAAAAGTAATTTATTAAAATATATTAAGAAATTTAAGAATTACCCCTAGAGAGTCTAAGATTTGGCTTGGGAGTATGCAGCCAGGAAAAATACTCCCCACTAGACTGTTCCCACTCTTTAGGACCTGATACCATGAAAGTTAAGCCTAGGACAATAAGGCTCACTGGGAACTCAGCGACTGCTACCTCTAAAAGCTCAATGTCTCACCATACAACATTCATCATTAGGAAGCTATTCCAAACAAAAGTTCTTACCTTGCATTTCTCTCTTCTGAATTTAAGTTGTACGCAGATCTGATTGATAAAGCCTAGGTCACATGCCTGTGTCCTGGCTGTACAGGATACTAGGAAATTAAGTTCTGCCTTAATATACTCCTAAGATGCAGGTTTCCTCCACATTGAAAGACTATTTGAAATGGGCAACCATAAATATATACCAAGTTTTGGCTATTTAATAATATACATATTCATTCCAAACAAGATTCTCCCACATGACAGATTACAACTAAGCCTTATACAAACAAAACATCTTACTTTGTTCCTCAAAAGGGTGATGACTCAAATCTCAGCAGTTTACTGCACACAGTGTTAAAGTCAGAATCTCTGTGTAATGTCCCTTTGTCTCCTGGTTTCTTCTATAACCTATGAACCAAACTGCAAAGGCAATGTGGGAATAGAAAAAGAGTTAGAATATACAAAAATATGTATAAACACATAAAGATGGAAAACTTCCATAGACCTCACAAAGATCTAGGAACTGTGTGATGGACCAAAACTCACTAGTTTTGGACTAGTAGTCTAACTTAGACCTTTGTTGATCAGCCTTATATTTTTTCATTTATACAAATCAAGTAGACCTTAATAGGGTGGCCATCTATTTTAGATCTAAGGAGTGTATGATCATTTAGTCAGAGCCAAAAGGTCAGTACATCTCTGAGCATCATGCCTATCACGCCTTATGGAAATAATTCCCACCTCGCCTATAGAAGTGAGAGTCACCCTAAGAACCTACCATCCCTCCCTCAACTCAGAAGGATAATTTCAACAGAAGTATCTCCTCCCACCTATAGACAACAGTAATTATAGTGCTTTTCATAGAGCTGACACTGCCCTTAAAAGTACATCTCATTACCTTGGTGAATCAATACTACATCTTCAGAATCTCTTAGAGGATAAGGGTAGATAGAGGACATTGGTAAATGGCCACAAATGATAAATCTGCTCCATCGGTCCAATTCTTGTCATTTTTTTTAATTCCTCTAAATTATATCATGAATCTTTAGGCATTTGAGTTCATTTGGTATATGCCACTGCAGACAACAGGTATCAAAGATAAAAACAATTAAAACCACTCCTAGCTGCCTGACCGAGAAAACTGAATCCAGAATCTCTGACAACTTCACCAGAACAACACATTCAGCCAAATGCAAAACTATGTTTCCGCTCTCTCATCATCATCAGAATCCAGTTCTATATATATATTCCTAAAGTTTTTACAAATATGTTAGAAAAATCTCAAAAAATTTTTGATACATAATCCTTCTTTTCCCAGTTTGACTATGTAAAGGTAAAGCATGCTAAAATATGACTTCAGTTACAGGTCTGGAAACAATGAGGATTTGGGAAGAGGTAGGAGGAAATTGGCTTTCCCTTGAATGGTAACTGTCTTAAACAAGGTTGTTATAGGTCTTCAAAGACAGGGAAGGATGGTTTCTGCCAGCAAAAGAGACTTCATGGAGTTTGGAGACCTGAGGTATTATTTGCTCGTAATTCCCTATAAAGAGAAATTTTACTCAAAAAATTATTAGCAACCATAAATATCACATGCATCCACTCAAAAAAGAGGGTATTTATACATAGCTATTCTATCTCCCCAAATTTTCCTAAAACTAGATGATTGATATAAGGTTTTTCACTTGTTATTTTGTTACCATGTATTTAGTTAAGTACAATGGTTACAACTTCTACACATTAAAATAAGGCAGCATTATGGTACTCAAATTCCAGAGCAATTAAATTATGCCTCTAGAGGGCAGCATTTCTCAGAGGATAGATGAGTTTTACTTTAAAAAAGGATTCCACTGTCCAAGAAGTTTAAGAAATGCAAGATGAACAAATTTTTAGCAAGTTTCTTACTTCTAAGATGTCTCAGAGCCTTTACTACACTAATGTGCATTATGAATCTGCACAAGGACATTATTATGGTATTTAGTATTTCCTGAAACATATTTTAAAAAGAGAACCGTTTCTTCAAGGACCATCTCAACTGACTAGTTCCACAGAGTGCACTTTGGAAACAATCTAGTGGACAAATTCTCTCAAGACAAATTTCACTTCCTTCTTTTTTCATGGACTTACTCTTCTGATGTTTAAATCATGTCTTTAGATCTGTCTTTTTAAATCACGACTGAGAATGAAATAAACGCTGACTATAGCATTCATTCATTTCTGTGGAAATTTGGAACATGTAAAACTTACTGCCTAGCTTGCTCAAAGGATAATAGCAAAAACATAAAATAAAATGGGCTGGTGTTATAGTTAAGCTATGACTCTCCCAAGATTTAAAATCCATACAGGAGTTTAGGTACCCTTAACTTAAATATTTATATGAACTCAGAATATTAAATATTTGAGCTCCATTAAAAATCTTTCCAAAATCCATTAACTGAAATTGAATTTATGAATCTGAAGATTTGTTGTAACCCTGATGAAACCTCCATTCTATAGGTCTCTATAGATGAAAAGGTTTTTTTGTTTGGCTGGTTGTTTTGCTTTGTTTTTTAACTCTGAAGGAAAGTTTATTTGTATGAGAGCCATTAAACAAAATTGTAAAAAAAAATTTTTTTTTTGGTCTTCCACGCAAATGATGAAACAGCTTTAGAATATGGAAATTTTTCCCCTCTCCATCAGGGGTGCAAGCCATGATTTCAAATAGAATATACATGCCCAAATGCTTTTCTGATCAGTAAACATCCTTTTATTCATAAATAATGTTTTGATATTTTTTTTCTTAATTCCTTGAGGACAATGAGGCATACCACAAAGAAATCCAAGTAGGTCTAAGAAGTTCCTTCCAGGGTCTTGATTCAGCAGTCCCCTTGGTACTGCTCCTGTGGCACTAGCCTTATCAAAAGAGACAATATACCCAAGTTTCAAGTAACCAAAATACTTTAAGCAAGTATATAACCTACTCTCAAAGGTTTAATTTCCAGACCTAGAAGTACAGTTAAAGTGAAATTAGTATCACCAAAACAATAAAGTTTTCCTTAGTGGAAAGATATTTTACAATGCTTCAGATTTTAAAATTAATTACAATGAAATAAACTAGAAAATTCAGTTCCCCATTCACACTAGCCACATTTCAAGTACTCAGTAGTCACATATGGCTAATGGCTAATGTATTTAAATTAAACTATATATAAAATATATATAGTTATATACTATACATCCAGGTCTGAAAATTAAACTTTAGAGAGTTGGAATGAATCTTTCCTATGTGCCAATATAATAGTGAAATGCATTTATTTAAATATTTTTGTCAAATAACACAAGTTGCAGTTATACCTATAAAAATCATAACTGGTACTAAACATTTTTAAATGCCTTTTTTAGTAAAATATTTTTATTCTATTTTTTAATATATATACCAATCACTTACACCCTTTGCCCAAGGCCCTGGTAACGTATAACCTACGTCCTGTTCCTACAAATTAGCTATTTCTACATATTTCATGTAAATGAAATCATGGAGTATTTATCCTTATGTGCCTTGCTTATTTCTCTCAATGTAGTATCTTCAAGGCTCATCCATGTTGTAACATGTTTGAAATAGTTATTTTAATCTTTAACTTTACTTTTTAATTCTAATAAACATTTTGAATATAACATAATTAAATCATTGTTCTACATTAAAAAGGAATGGATTACAAGAAAAGAGAATAAACAAAAATTTAAAATTAAAACGAAGAACAAAGGGAGGCAACCGTAATCAAGATGGCAGAGTAAGACACTTCAGGGCTCTGCTCAACACACAAAAGTTTTGAACAACCAGTAAGAATGGGCAGAAATATCTTTCTCAAAGCTCCAGAAAACAAAGGACTACAGTAACAGGGCAAGTAACAATTTTTTTTAAAAAAAAAGGTTACTTAAAAGCAGTAGGATCTCCTGGCACCCAGTCTGGACCTTTCCCCATCCCTCACCAGCTCTGCGCTGAGAGAGCCTACATCCCAGTGTAGATCCACAGTCCCAGTTCTGGAGGGTGCAGAGTAACCCTCAAATACACACTGGGAGCATGTATGTATGGCCCAATCTGTTAGGTGGTGGCCTAAGGGGCTCGCCATCCCAGAACTTGCCCTGTGTGTAGAAGGCGGCCCACAAAACTCTCCTACAGGATGCTGTGAGCAAGGACTCAGTACTGCCTGGGACAACAGATGCTGGCTGCAGATCATCCAGTACAGGGCCCAGAACCATGAGGAAAATGTTCCCTAGGAAAGAGGGTACATGGAGAACAATGTAATTGGGGAAAATCCTATGGCCACGAAGCAAGATGCATGTGCAGCAAGGAACAGGGAGGCCCCTGCTTTGTGGTCTGGAGCTATTCTCTAAACTCTTTGTAAAGATAAACCCTGAAAGAGAGCACTCACACAGGTCAATCAGCAAACACTGGGAAAGATGTTTTATTTTGTTCCTTTGTTGTTGTTTTTTTAATATTTTGTTAGCTCCTAACATTCAACAAAAGTTCTGTCATAATACTAGCTGGATACTAGCTTAAGGAAAAGACAGCTAAGAGTCTAAATTATAGTGATAACACATTAAAATATCAAAATGTCCAGGTTTCAACAAAAAGTTACAAACCTACAATGACAAAGGAAGTGATGGCCGAGGCAAAGGAGAAGATTAAAGCATTAGAAACCAGCATTGAGAAGGATCAGACCTGGGACATTCCAGATAAAGACTTTTAAAAAACTGTTCATAAATATTCTCAAATAGCTAAAAGAAAACAAGGACAAAGAACTAAAGAAAATCAGAAAAACAACAGATGAACACCAAGAGACTATAAAAGAGAAATGGAAATTATGAAAAGGAACTAAACAAAGCTGAAGACCACAGTAAGAGAAATTTAAAATTCCCTAGAATTGTTCAACAGCAGGTATAGAACTGGCAGAAGAAGAAAGAATCAAATTGTCAATCTGAGAATAAGATAATTGAAATCACCCATTCTGAGGAACAGAAAGAGGAAAGAAAGAAGAAGAAAAAAAAATGAACAGAAACTTAGGAACCTGTGCAACAACATCAAACATACCAATATAAGCATTGTGGGGATCTCAGAAGTAGAAGAAGAGAGAGAAAGGTGCATAGAGAATACTCAAATAAATAATGGCTGAAAACTTCCCAAATGTAACAAAAGACATGAACACACTCATCCGAAATGTTCAAATGAATTACAAACAGGATAAATCCCAAACAGACCCACACCACACCATGTTATATTTAAACTGTCGAATACCAAAACTGAGAATTCTGATAGACACAAGAAAGAAGTAACATGTCACATAAAAGGGAGCCTCAATAAGACTAAATGCCAATTTCTCATCAGAAACCATGGAAGGAAGAAGGCCACGGGAAGAGATATTTAAAGTACTAAAAGCAAAAAATAGCCAACCAAGAATTCTGTATCCAGCAAAACTGTCTTTCAAAAGTGAGGGAGGGATTGAGACATTCCCTGATAAACAAAAGCTGGCCCTACAAGAAATGCTAAAGGGAGTTCTGCAGGTTAAAAGGAAATGACACCAGAGAGTTGACTGTAACACATGAAGAAATAAGGACCTTTGGTAAAGATAATGATGTGGGTAAACATAAATACTAGCACTGTGTATTTTTTATTTGCAACTCTACTTTTTATTTCCTACAGTATCTAATAGGCAAATGCATAAAATATAATGATAAATCTATGCTTATAGACTGATAATGTGTAAACATGTAATTTGTGACAAGAACTTCATAAAAGTGAGGGGATAGTGGGTTATAAGAACACAGTTTGTGTATACTATTGAAGTTAGTTGGTATCAAAGCAAAAGAGATTGTTATAGATTTAGGATGTTAATTTTTAGCACCATGGTAACCACAAAGAAAATATCAGAGAATATGCAAATTCATAAAGACAGAAAGTAGAGTACAGGTTACCAGCAGTGAGGAGCAGGAGCAATTGGGAGTTAATGCAAAATGAATGTAGGTTTTCTGTCTGGGATAAAGGGAAAGTTGTAGTAATGGATGGTGGTGAGGGTACTGCAACATCGTGAATGTGATTAATCCCACTGAATGGTATGCATGGAAAAGACTGAAATGGAAGATTTACATTGTATATGTTTCCACAATTAAAAAGAGAGAAGGATAAACTAAAGAGATAATGACAATTAAATGAGATACATGATAATGGATGGGATCTAAGAATGGAGAAGGAAAAGCTCAAAAGGCATTACTGCAACATGAGACAAAAATCAGAATACAGAATGTAAGTTTTATATCAATGTTAAATTTCTTGACTTTGATAACTGCACTTAACGTGGTTACATAAGTAATATCCTTGTTTGTAGGAAATGCACGTGGAAGTTTTTCAAGATTATGATGTGTGCAACCTGCTCTCAAATGTTCAAATGATGGATGGATGGAAAGAGGGAGGGAGGGAAGGAGGGAGGGAGGGAAGGACAGAATGATATGACAAAGGTGGCAAAGTTAAAACTGGTAGATCAGGGTCTAAGGGTGTGGGATTATGCTGGAGTTTTCATATGGGGTTTGCATAACTTTTGCAACTGTCCTGTAAGTCTGAAATAATTTCAAAATAAAAAGTCAAAATAAAAAAATTAAAATGAAGGCAGTCTACCAATGCAGAATCAAGTAAAGATGAAGAAGCTAGTAGTACCACAGAACAGTAAAGGAAAAACAAACTGGAAGAAAATATGTTGCAAATTTTGCAATAAATGGCAAATGTAATAGCTGTGGTAGAGCAAATTTAGAAGTTTGATTTTGTGCAAAAAAAATTTTTAAACAATAAAATGAACAATACTAAGCCATATTTTTAGCAAATATATAGCGAATTTTATAAGAAGTCCTATCTACAGTCCAAAGAGAAGCAACAAAATTAGTCACCTAATACCAGAATTAAATGTCCAAAAAAAGTTTTAATGATTTTTAACAAAATCCAGGCTTATAATTTCTGGTCAAAATCTGGCTGATAAGATGGCCTGGCACAAAAAAGAAAACATATTTATACATAGGGATGGTGGTAAATTATTTCAGTTATAGAAATTTCGTTAGAAAATTATGAGGAATATTACAAAAGATAGCTTACAAAAAGTGGAAGATCTTCAATCAAGCCACCAAACAACTGTCCACTGAATAGTATACCTTTCTAACAAAATCAAAAACCAGTAGATTCAAAACTTGAAAATTTTCTACTTAATCTTTTAGTTTTAGATGAGCCATGTGATCCAAGAGACAATGACCAACTAATACTTTGGTTACATTTTGTTTGAAAGAACTTCCAAATTTAAGAAGAAATGGTGTTAATATGCAGCTTTAAAAAAAAATCAAACTATCAAGCATAGATGTTTTTTAATCTTTTATATATGACATAGAAGAATTTCAGCTAGATATGAAAAAATTAGTTCCTATTCACAACAGACATGTTCCAGCTGTGTGAGGAAAAAATTCCAGATTGTCTGGAGTTTTAAAAGAAAAACTGGTTTCCCTTTTTGTTTTGTTCCAGTGTATGACAGATGTTGAAAATATCTGTGCCAGGTTTCTGAAGCAGACTATGAAAAGTGTCAAGAATAGAGTTGTTTAAAGTTGTTCATTATATATGTGTAAATGATATGAATCAGAGGCAGTTTATGGTACTGTTGAAAAACAGAAGACAATACATTTAATAATCTTGTGTTTCTTCCTCACCGGATGGCTAATTTAAAAGTTTCACAAAGATTTCCTGTTTTGTTAACTCTGACTCAAGAAAGGAATGCGTTTCAATATCCAGTATCAAAGGCAGTAATGACAGTATGCTTTATGTTTTCTCATCAACACCTCACTGCATATGAATCAAGTTTAATTTGAAGTACCAAAGAAGGGAAAAGTTTGCGACCTGGATACTCAAGTACAGGAATTTATGTTGAAATTGAGAGTTTTCATTATACAAATTAATAATAAAAATTTATATGCAAAAAAAATTATATGCAAAGATTTTAATTACAGTCAACAGTGGTTAAGCAAATAGGCTGCAAAAACAACAAAAATAGTGAATACTTTGTTCATACTGATAAATTGAGAGTTGCTTTTCAACTTATGCAATTTGACGTTATTAACACTGAGCTGACACAAGAGTTCGTGAATTTGCTTAACTTGGGTAGACACAGTTTTGAAACTGATATGCTTTTGCTTCTAAGTCTAATCAATTCTAATAAAAAAGCATGATCCGGTTTTATCAATTTGGATGCAAATAATAAAGGAAATGATTTTTTTTTTATATAATTTAATTCAGTTACTGTAAAATCCAAGTATGTTTGGAACAACTTAGGTATTTAAATCTACTCTTTCTAGTACAAATGCACTGTGTTTTGCAGCAGTTGCCGTTAGATGGGTAAAAATTATACGAAGGCTATTACAAACTTGGTTTAATAGCTTATAACGGCTTAAGCAGTATTTTATAAAAACTAACACAGGAGAGAACAGTTCTCTAGGAAACTAGTTGCAGAGTATAAGAGCAGCAAGTATATAAGATAAGGTGAGGAGTAAAGTTGGGTATTTATTAGGAACAAAGATTTATATTATATAAAAGCAAGAGTGGGAGCGGATATGGCTCAGGCAGTTGAGTGCCTGCTTCCCACATGGGAGGTCCTGGGTTCAGCTTCCAGTGCCTCCTAAAAACAAAAAACAAACAAACAACAAGCAAACAAATGAAAAAGCCAACTCAGGGGAGCTGATGTGGCTCAGTGATTGAGCACTAGCTTCCCACATACAAGGTCCTAGGTTTAATCCCCTATCCCCCAGTACCTCAAAAAAATAAAAGCAAAAGAGCGATACTATAATGGCTAAACATTCCAATTTTGCTGCAATAGGGATAGATATCTTATATCCTATACTTATACTTTCTAATGATAACATGCTGTTGAACTGACCCAAAAAATAGAATAACAAGGCAAAAGTGTAGTACTTTGTAAGTTATTGAAATGAATTCTAAGTTCTTAAAGAATAGGCATACTTCTGACTTCTGTGGAAAGTATAAGAATACATATCACATAATACTAAATTTCTTTCTTTAAAATTTAACTGAAATAGTTTAAATGTTTAAAATTACTCACAATTTTAGTTTTATTAAAAAGGAAAAATAAAAAGAATAAAATAGCACTTGAAGTGCCTAAAGTCTTTTTTCCCCTTAAGCAAAACAGTACAGAAATTTATATGAATAACATTATGATAAATGAAATATTAAAATGCTCCAAAATATAAATATATTGTAGTTGATAGGATATCTTCTGAATTTAATCACAAAAATCCATGGGATTTTTTAAAGCTCATTTCCTAAACAATCAGGATGAACACATATAATGTCAACTTTTAACAACTTCAAAATCAACTAACATTAATTATACTACTGTGTGTCAATCAATATGCTATAAAATAATATGTGAGTAAAAATTTTTACAAAGCTTAGTTGATGAACACAGTTCTTCAATTATTAATAAACCCAATTAGATAAAACAGGTAATATAACTGAGCAGATGGATAAATTGGCACTCTTATTTCCTACCTCCACAAACAATCTAAGGCAATTTATAGAAAATGTATTCAGCAGTGCTTCTCAAACTTTAACATGCATCAGAATCACCTGGAGAGATGTTAAAACAGACTGCTGGGAGCGGGTGAGTCCTGGGAAGTCTGGATTTCTAAACTTCCAAGGTGAGGCTAATGCTACTAGAGGTAGGGCACCACACTTAAAAGAATCACTGCTAATAATAATTTACAGTTAAAGATAAATTTGAAATAAATTAAAGGACAGTATGAATGGATTGTGGGCCAAAACCACAAACTCTAAGTACAAGGGGTTCTAATGCCTCATGCTTTGTTAAAAGTTCAACTATCGAGGAACTAATTACTTATATGTCCTTCAAATAATGCTTCACAGTTTTCTCTTCTTCAACATTCTAGAGGCTACATATGTAAAGTTACAGTCTATGACTGGGATCTAATGTATACTGTACATTAAGAGAAAATTAATGACTACACCAGCCATACTAGAGAGGCTAAAAAGTTCTATAGATTTAAAGAAAAAAATAGACAATAGATTGAAGTAGCATAAAGAAGTAAAGACAACAGACAATAGGTTACATAAAGAAATAAAGATCTCTGGTTAGGGCAACAACTTGGGTAAATATAGTTGTCAATAATATTGTATTTTTGGTTTGTCAACTCTTTACTTCTATCAAAGAGGTAAATGCATAAAATGTAATGATAAATCACTGGATTTGGAACTCAATGTATAAACATGTGATTTGTGACAAGAACTACTTCAAGGTGGGGGGGACTGGTGGAATATAGGACTAAAGTTTGTGTACACTATTGAAGTTAAGTTGGTATCAAAGCAAACAAAATTGCTATAGATTTAGAAATTTAAATTTAAGGTCAATGGTAATGACAAAGGAAATATTGCAGAATATGCAAGCTCATAAAAAAGGACATTAGAGGACAGGTTGCCAGGGGGAAGGGGATGGGGGGTGCAGAGGGAATGAGGAATTAATGCATAATGGATGTAGGGTTTCTGTTTGAGACAGGAAAGTTTTAGCAATGGAAGATGGCGAGGGTATTCCAACATTGTGAATGTCATTAATCCAACTGAACGTATGCTTAGAAATGGCTGAGATGGGTAAGTTTTGTTGTATATGTGTTCCCACAATAAAGAAAGAGGAACTAAATAAACAGTGTTAATTAAAAGCAATACATGATCCTAGATGGGAGCTAGAAAGGGAGGAGAAAAGGCTCAAAAGGACATTGTTGGCACTTAGGGAAAAATTGAAATACAAGTTAAATATGGCAAAATGTTCAAATCAGTGGAACTGGGTATATGGGGTATGTTGGAGTAATCTGTATGGGATTTGTATTATTTTTGTAACTGTTCTGTTAATTTTGAAAGTATTTCAATTTTTTTTTTAATTTTTAAATAAATAGCAATTGCATGTTTCATAAATGACCAAAAAAGGCTGAAATCATTTATAGATATTATAAAAGCCTAACCAAAATGTAATCTAAATAGATGGCTAACCCACCTCCCACATGGAAGAAAGTCAAGATTACTTAAGACTAAGTCAGGATTTTTATAAGAAAAAATTATGAGACCACTATACTAAATAAATGAGGGATATAAACATTTCTATACAATATAGCATTGGAAGGAAGCACTTGGAAAAGTTTTAAAATTATTAAATACTCAACAATACCAAATAAAATTTTCAATTGTATTTCCACAAAACATATTTGGCATAATGTAACTTACAAAGAAATCATCTTGGATGAAAATGGTACAAAATGAATCTGCTGGTAACTAAACAAAGAGTCTGCTAAAAAGAAGTAGTATTAGATATAAACTAATTTCTTTACAGCAGGGGTATATATCCAGATCATCCAAAGTGATTTTTTTATATATATATATATATAAAGATTTTATTTATTTATTCATTTATCCCTCCCTTGCTGCTTGTGCTCACTGGGTCAGCCAACCATGCCGTGCGGGCGGGCCTGCCCCCACCAGGAGGCCCTGGGAACCGAGCCCGGGGCCTCCCAATATGGTAAACGGGAGCCCCACTGATTGAGCCACAGCCACTTCCCCCAAAGTGATTTTAACACAGATTTTTAAAAGAAGGTGAGATACAAGTTGTAGGGGAAAAAAAAAAACACGGGAAGAATTCCAACCTTCAATAAAGTGACCCAGGATTCCTTGGCAAAACGGCTGGGGCAGGGAAAGTACAAGATAAGCATGGAAATTAAGGAAGTCTTCAAAAAATTATGGAGGTAAATCAAAAGACCCAGGAGCCTCCTTACAGGCTCCTTAAGGGGCTCCTTAAAAGGGATAATCTGAGCACCAAAATAAATAATGATGGTAATAGATTAAATCGATAGACTAAATCTAAGAGTTCATCTGTAAAGAAGCATTCTTGTTGACCAAACTTTTGAGGTGTTCTAGAGAAGCTACTGGTCAAGCAACTTAAAATTATCATTGCTTCCTGCTATGAGACTGAAGGGATAAAGAGAAGTCAATAAAAATCACCCATAATCTTATACAATTCTTGCCAAATTTTTTTTACAGTAGTAGTTCTCATCTGGGAGTGGTGCTACCCCCTAAATTGGTTTTGAAGTTGCTTTTTTAATCAGCAATTGTCGTTCATTTTAACACAATGACATCACAAAAGTGTGGAGGCTGAGAGGAAACAAGAATGCATAAGACTGTCTTCACCAATACAGGGCTTTCATATCCAAAACCCAATAGCAATCATTTTTGTACACACTCTTCCTAGAGGATGGTGAAGAATGTTAAGTGATCAACAATAAAAAGTCCATTTCTTCCTGCTGTAAAATGTCAGCCTGAGAGGCCCACATCTGCAGAACTTCCAGCTCAGGGAGGTTAATGGGCTTGTTGTCCAACTTAGCCATGATTTTAACTGAGGTCTCCAGTGCTCCTTAACATAATATCAGGATGAGGAGAGGGAAGGGGCAGGAGGTAAAGCAGAAGACTTTCCTAAATATAGCCATTAAGAAACATTCTCAACCTTCGTGAGTGAGCAGCATTTAACGAAGACGTTCACTGCAGCAATTTTTTATATTGACAAAAAACTAGAAGCAACCTAAACCATAATATGTGTCACCATTTTGCTGGAAGAGTTAGAATAATAAATTACTTTAATGACCCTCTTGTCAATAATAAACACTAAGTTATAAAGAGGCTATAGCTTTACTACTAAATTTCACTTCTAACAAAGAATTTTCATTTCTAACAGACCCTTCTTTCAAATAAAGTTGTATATCTGTAGTATTAAAATCCTGGAAATATAATTGCTGCTTCAAACAGCATATGCACTTTATTTTGACAGATACTGCCAAACTGCTCTCCAAAAAGGTTGCATCAATTTACTCCCATCAACAGTCTATGAAAGGAACTTCTCCCCATACATTCAAAAAACCTGGGTATTATCAAATTATTCCATGTCTGCAAAAAATAGTATTTTTTTAAATCTTTGTTTTAATAACAAATCAAAAAAGGGGGGGGGGAGGCTTTGTCCCCTTCAGCCACGAGTCAAACCTATTATATGGCAAGGGCAAAACTAGACATTTCATAACTAAAAAATATTGGGGAAGCTATGATATTGTGATATTGACTCAAGATGATGTTAAGGGACAAAAAAGAAAAATTCAAATGTTTAAAGAAAGATTGGAAAAAAATAAAACTGTCATGGGTGTACTCATTGAGCTCAGTCTATTTAATAAAAAGGTAAATATTACAAAATCCTTCTATATTATCCTGCTTTAATTTTTTAATTTTTAAAATTTCCCCCCTGAAATGGTTCCCTCATCTGTTTGCTCCTTGATTTTGCTCATTGTCTGCTCAGTTATTTTTCTCCTCTGCGCATTGTTTTTGTTCTATGTCTGTTCATTGTTTTGCTCGATGTCTGCTAATTGTTTGCTTGTCTACTTTAGGAGGCACGGGCAAAGGAAGCCAGGACCTGCTATGTGAGGCAGGTGCTAAACTGGTTGAGCCACATCCATTCCCCTTAAATTGTTTTTTCAAGTAAAGAGTAACACAAGAAACAGCTGGTGTTTTTTCCTAAATGGTTAAACAGTTGTTGGAACATAGATTACCAAATTATCCATTTTTCTCACCAATTTAAGATGGTACATTAGATATATATTAAATATCTATGTATATTTGGATCTCTTCCTAATTACTTTATTCACATCTCCTAGAGTGGTTTATTTACTGTCACTCCATGATGCTTTTTAATATTGGAAATGGTTCCCTTTAAAATTGAAAAGCACTTTTATAAGCTTCAGAATGCAATGCTTCTTAAAGTATCAGTCCAGAAAATAAAGCCCAGGATTCTATTATTTCTCTCCAAAAATAAGTTGGCATGACTTCTCTCCCCATCTGCTCATCAAATATAATATGGATATAAGACAATGGACAGGCACTTATTTAAAAATCAAGAACACTTGGTTTAGCATCCTGACTCCTGTTTTATTGGTTACATGACCATAGACAATTAATTAAAATTTCTTAATCTCCATTTTTTCCACCTAAACAAAGACCCCAAACTTCATAGTTTCCTTTTCCCATTTATATTATTACTCTTTCCTCTTTTTCTATGATTAAAAGTACAGGTACTCCAAATTTCACCTGGATATAAATTCTGACCCAGTAATTTCACTTTTGGGAAACTATCCTGCAGAAATATTGGCATACATAGGAGATGATATAGTGCAAACTGATTCACTGCAATGCTATTTGTAATAGCAGACTGGAAACAACCTAAATGTACATCAGTAAAGGATCAGTTTCAAAAATTATGACACATCCATCACAATGGAACAAACAATTTACCTGTGGGGGGAGGGGGAAATGAGAAAGTTCTCAATGTGCAATATGAAAAGATCTCCAAAATATACTGTACAATTTTTTTTAAGTTTTCTTTTTTTTTCTCATTTTCTACAAAATGAGAGAGAATATAACATATTTTAGTATTTGCTTGTATGTGTATATGCATAAAGACATCCTGAAAGTATTTTTTAAATACATATAAAAATGAAATAGACATGTCAAAAGGAAAGAAAGACTTTGCATTTGGATAAGGGGAAAAAAAAAAAAATGAAGCTCCGGGGGGGTTACCTATTGATAATATTAATCAGAAATGAAAAAGAAAAATAGAAATGAATGAGTTCCATATATCAAATGCTGATGCAAACAGCATTTTTCACATTTTATGAAAACGGATATTTCTGTTTGATATTATGGAAGACACAGAATGCAGAAAAAAATTATTTGCTTTATTATAATGTTTCTTCTTTATACTGTTCTAAATGCTTGCCTTTCGCAAATTTTGGTACATATATATATCGGATTCTTTGGTTTACCAATATAGAACTTCATTTTTCAAATTTATATCATTTAAAAATGAACTCTATTAACAAATTTATCTATATTGTTTACATAATATTTATATGTAGCACACATTTTAGAAATGTTAAAAATTAACAAAATGGAAAAATAAGAATGGAAAGGAAAGTAGCTCGAGGCCATGCTTTTTGTAAGACTTTGACAATAAACTAGGTATTTCCTATTATGTTGTATATGCAATAGGAAGCCACTGAACGTTTTGGCAAGAATGGGGGATAATATGAACAAACTAATGTTCACAGAGAGTAAATGTGATCTCAAAAGCTGGGAGATTTTTCATAATAGCCAGAAAAGTTGAAATGGCCTAAATGTCCATCAATTCATATATTCACACAATGGAATATTACTCAGCCATAAAAAGGAATGAAGTACTTATAGATGCCACCAATTGGTGATCCTTGAAAACATTATGCTAAATGAAAGAAGCCAAACACAAAGGCCATATATTGTATGATTCCGTTTATATGAAATCTCCAAAATAGACAAATCCATAGACAAAAAGTAGGTAAGTGGTTGCCAGGGAGTGAGTGAAGGAGGGAATGGGGAGTGCTGCTAATGGGCATGGAGTTTCTTTTGGAGGTGAGGAAAATGTCCTGGAATAAGATAATAGAGATCACTGCACAGTTTTGTGAATATACTAAAACCACTAAATTGTATATTTCAAAAGGGTGAATTTTATGTTATGTGAATTATACCTCATTAACAACAACAACAAAAAAAGCTAGGGGATGTGCACAGGTTGCAAGTAGGGAAAACAGTTAGAAAGCAACTACACTGGTTTAGCAACATATTCATAAAGACCATCAGGGCTTTATGAATGCCATTGTAGTAGACACAGTACAGAGACCCTGCAGTAGGATATAGCCTGAGATTGAATAAACTTAAGCAAGGAGGCAAAAGGACTGTAATTAATACATAATAAATGTCTGAAAAGGAAGAGGAAGAAAAGGAAGAAATTAGGACAAAAAGGGGAATCTATTTTCCCTTTGATTTAAAATGAGACACTCACAAAGAAATTCAATACAAGTTTTTTGTTTTAAAGATTTATTTATCCCTCCCCCCACCCCCAACGTTGTTCATTGTTTTGTGCTTGGTGTCTGCTCTCTGTGTGTTCTTCTGCGCTTGCCTTCTCTTTAGGCAGCACCAGGAACCGATCCTGGGACCTTCTGAAGTGGGAGAGAGGCGCTCAATCTCTTGCGCCACCTCAGCTCCCTGGTCTGCTGCATCTCTTATTGTCTCTCCTCTGTGTCTCTTTTTGTTGCGCCAGCTCTCACGCAGGCCAGCACTCCGTATGGGCCAGCTCACCATGCAGACCAGCTTGCTTTTCACCAGGAGGGCCCAGGAATCGACCCCTGGACTTCCTATATGGTAGATGGGAACCCAAATGCTTGAGCCACATCCGTTTCCCTCAATAAAAGTTTTAACATTGGTTAACTCTGGATTGAGGAAGTGAGGGTAATTTGTAGTCTCTTACCCAAATTTTTCCAACTTTTCAACAGTATTACTTGTAAAAATGAGGAAAATGTATAAAAATGTATTCACCTTTATAAAAATAAAGAAACTTTGTATCTCAACCACAGAAACCATTCTAAAACATAAAAGTTCTAATCTATGAGTCAAACAGTTGTTAAAGCCAACTGTAGAGATTTTTGTGGAATCCACACACTATTGTCTCTAATTGAAAAAAGAGAGTTCATAATCTGTATCTGCACTGCCCAATGAGGTAGTCACTAGCTAACGAGGACTTGAAATGTGGCTAATCCAAACTGAGATCTGTTGTAAGTGTAAAATATATATCAGGTTTCAAAGATTAATATTAAAATATCTTAACAAATTTTCATATTGATTACACGTTAAGATGATATTTTGGAATATATTATTAGGTAAAATATATTATTACAATTAATTCCACCTATGTCTTTTTAGGTTTTTTTTTTTAATGTAGCTACTAGAAAATTTAAATGTATGTATCTGGTTTTCATTATTTTTCTATTAGACAATGCTGTTTAGATAGCAGCTAATGAACTTTTGGGGAGTGTGACTCGTGTCTTTTCTCTAGTCCCTTTTTCATGTGCACCAGAGGGTAAGAATTTTCCCAGGGTGTTTTCTACACTGGAAAACACTGCACGTACCAAGCAACAATGAAGCATGCAATAAGTCATATATAATAAGTTATAAATTATAAGGGAAACTCACATTTCCTAAAATTCACAATGTATTATGAATTCACAAAAAATTGAGATGAGTACATTTTGAGATTCTCTAGGAGAGTATGGTGAGAGATGAAAAGTCTCAGATAGAAACACTGGAAAGTTTTTTTAGGAGTTTGGAATTTCTAGTTGAACATTATTTCTGTTTATGACCCTACACATAGAGTAAGCAGAAAACTGGATGAAGAAGCTACATAAGCAGGAACACCATCTCTGGGGACCAAACACAGCCCATGCTGGAGAAAAATACTTAGGCAAAACAGAGGTCAAAAACATCCTGAAATTGTGTTTAGAAAACTTCAAGAATATTTTTACTCCCACACTCTTGAAGAAATAAACCTAAGGTCTAATAAAGAAACTCCAAGGCACAAAAATTAAGAATGGCCCATCTCCTCTTTTTTTTCCTCATGTTTAAAATACTAGAAAGTACAAACTAATCCCAAGAAACAAAAAACCAATCAGAGATTGCTTAGGGCTGAGGATAGGGGGAAGGACTGACTGCAAAGGGACATGAGAAATCTTTTAAGAGTGATGGAAATGTCTTAATTGTGATAGTGGTTTCATAGGTATTTAAATTGTCAAAACTCATTAAATCTTATACTTTATATGGATGCAGTTTACTGCATATAAATTACACCTCAGTGAAGTTGATTGAAAATAAATAAGGAAGGAAAAAAAAGCAATGGTGTTTGGCAATTGCCTTTGGCCCTGTGGCAGTAACAATTCACTTGCCATTCCCTGTACATGCGTAAATTTGGTCACAGCAGTTTCTATCATAACTTTCACTGAATTCTGTTTGCTACTGGTACACAGATGTCAAGTTTAATTCCCAATTTTAAACTGCCCTCTAATAGACTGCACTATGATTCAGCATTGCAAGAAAAAATTATATTTGCAAAAAGGCACAGAAATACAGATGTGAGGAATAAATTTGATATTAATGAAGCAAATATGTGTGGTTAGAGAAATAATCACAGTGCCTTTTTTTTTTTGAAAAGGCAACATCCAAATGCTAAAAATATACTGTATGATATTTTAATCTGGTATTAATGATGTCATAGGCAGAATTATAAAATAGCCCACTCTTTGGGGTACGCACCTTCTCCCAGTTATCAATTATACACAAATCTAGATGCTGCTGTGGAGTTTTACAAATGTAATTAAAGCCCCTAATCTGTTAACTTTAAATTATTGTGGGTGGACCTAAACTAGACAGGTGAGCCCTTAAAAGAAGTCAGAGAGATTGAACAGGAGAGTTAGTTCTCTACTGTCCTTGAAGTAGCAAACATGTTATGAACTGCCTTTGGAAGGCAGCCTCTAGGAGACGAGAGTGGTCCCTGACTGACAGCCAGCAAAGAAACAGAAACTTCAGTCCTAGAACAGCAAAGAATAAAATTCTGCTAAAAACCAGTAAGCTTGGAAGAGGACCCTGAGCCTCCAATGAAACTACAGCACCATCTAACACCTTCATTTCAGCCTGATAAGATGCTGAGCAGAAGACCCAGCTAAACCATACCCAGATGCCTGGCTAACAGAAACTGTGAGAAATAAAGTTATGTTGTTTTAAGCAGCTAAGTTTGTAGTAATTTGTCACAGCATTAAAAAATTAATACAGGTAACCTCTTAGATTTGAGGAAATATGGTCTACATTACTTCTCCTAAAGGCTGCTTATCTTTGATTTACCATCAAAACAATTCACAATACTTCACATTACTATAATATAGTTCAATATCAGAAGTCAGCAGAAAAAAAAGATACTCTCAAAATGTTGTCCATTAAAAAACTTTACAACTTCCTCTATCAAGTGTGCAGACAAACAATATTATGCATACAAAGCTTTGTATGCTAGTGTCTGCCTTTCAATGCAAAAAAAAAAAAAAAAACCTCAATCCTTATCCATTTCTAAGGGAATGGAATTGGAGTTGGATATGTGATAAGAAAAGTTAATTCTGAGATCTAGCATAGCTATGTGATTTTGGGCAATCATCTAGCCTCTAAGAGGGAAAAAAAGGAATAACAGAAATCCAAATAAAGGCTGGAGTATAGTTAATTGTAAAAAATATAATAATAATAAAAATAAAGAATAATACAGCATGCTCTATCAACCTCATAAAGCATATAATTAAATACCATTGAAAATAGCTAACACTTCTATAGCTCTTACTGTGTCTGTGTGACAAGCACAATTCTATAAATAACATAAGAAATAAATATACAGATGATAAAGATAGTAGAGAGTAGTAATTAGGGTCCTAGGCTCTGGAGCCAGGCAGCCTGGATGTAATCCCAGCTCCACTACTAACTAAATATGGGACCTTGAGCATGTTTAACTTCTCTGTGCCAAAATTTCGACTGTAATATAGGGACATTAATAATTCTTACCTCATAGGGCTATTGTGAGGACTGAATGATATGAAGTACTCAAATTACAGTTTTCAATATTATTATCATTATTATTATATTATGGTGTCATGTTAACATTCACTTCTAAGAAAGGCAACCAGAGGTAGATAATGTCAGAGGATACTAATAAGCCTCAGACTTAGAATCCTCAAATCTTGAATTGATTATCTAATTCCCTCAACCCTACTCCCAACCCCAAATTTTAATTTACCTGAATTCATTTCCAATTATGCATTTGGGGGGGGGGTATTTTGATGTATATTTTTGTTCACAAATTTTTTTTTCTTTTCTTTTTTTTTTTTTTTTTTATTGTGGGTAAAAATCAAAATTTTCACAATACATACCACTATTTGTAAAATGATATATAAATATATATGCATTTTTAATCTTTAATAGGACATCATTCAGCAAACTCTGCTTAGTGTTAGCATATAACTTGATAAAATTTTTAAAAAGCACAGAAATAAAATTTCTGGACAGGACAAAGTTCAACTTATGGTTACAAACATTTAAAAGGGAACAAAGTAGGAAGACTCTTATATGAAATATTTGTTAAAGATCAATATGCAATTTTAGCTCTCTAAGATAAAAATATTATGGAAAATATTTTCAATTTTTTAATGAACAAGTAAAAATAATAGTGCATAGATGTAAAAACTATGTACCCACTGTATTAATAAAATGCAAAACATCTATAAATAAATAGTGTAAGGAATAGTCCTGTGTGAAGTATGGAAAGAAAGAAAAAGGAATATTCTTTTAAATGACAAACACCAAATTGGCAAACAGAAATATCTTAAGAATTCACATAAGAGGAATCTCCAGATACCCATTGACATAAACAATTTTTACCTGAGAGTAGCAACTGCTTATTCTCAAATTATTTGCTATGCTTTCCAAGGACGCCAAACAATAGGATTTCAGATCTTGAATACTCTATTTCTGAGGCTTATCCCCTAACCAAGAAAAATCTTCAGAAGAATTACACTAACTACAAACACATTTTACACAGGAGAAATTTTTATTTTAAAAAAATCATTTTACTCCAGGATATTTTAGACAGCTTCACCCAGAAAGATGTTCTTCCATTGTATATATGGTTCCACAATTAAAAAGAAAGATAAACTAAATGACAATTAAATGCAACATATGACCCTAGATGGGATCTAGCAAGGGAGGAAAAAAGGCTCAGAAGACATTACTACAACATGGAAAAAAAAAAATCAGAATATAGATTGGAAGCTTTATATCAATGTCAATTTTCTTAAACTTGACAACTGTATTTAAGGTCATTACAAAAGTGAACATCCTTGTTCTTTGGAAATGTACATGTAACAGTATTAAGTGTTCACAGAGAATCATATACATACTACACTCAAATGTTCAGAAAATGGATTAATAGACGGATGGGTGGATAGAATGATATAACAAATGTGGCAAAACGTTAAAATTGATGGATCTGGGTATCTGGAGGGAGTTGGAGTTCTCTGTATAGGGTTTGTACTGTCATGTAAGTTTGAAAGTTCAAAACAAATAGTTGAGTGAGAGAGAGAGAGAGAAACCCATTAATCAACTTCCTTACCTCCTACTACCCTCCTCCTCTCCCATGCTTTACTAGCCTCAGGCCTTATCCATATTTGAGAGTAAATACATACTCACTCTGTTCAGCCCAAACATACAGAGGAAACTAGAGGCCTTATTTAACTCAATGGTGGCTCCTCCATGATGTATGAATGATACTACACATTCATCTTTCCAACAAGCTTACCACTAGAATGGGTCCATGGGTGAAAATAAGTATCTGTTGGAAACGAAGGTCAACTTAAAGCATAAGATATACCAAAATATCTAGACCGTTTTACTTCTAAGATATGCTTTCTAGAAATATGGAAGGAAAACTTCAAGTGAAAATTCTATTAACTACTGGAATTAGCATCTAATTAGTATTTACTGAACACCTATCAACAGAGCACTACACTAAGCACTTGGAAACAAAGGTGACAAAATAGGTAACAGCCCTTCTCATAGAGCTTATTAAGCAATCTTTCCAGGAATGATGGAAATATTTTGGTAATGGATGGTGATAATGGTAACATGGCACAGTGATAGTAATTAAACAGGGCCTAAAGAGATAACTTCTCCAAATGAAGGGAAAGAATATTCTAAGCAGAGGAAATAGCAAGGTGCAGAGATGAATATATATGAAAGTATATGCATGTATACACATGTAAATATACTATGCATATACATTAAAGTACATGGTATATAGCAAGCGTTTGGATACAAGTAAAGGAAGGCATCTGAACCAAAAAATACAGAATATTATGCTGACTAGTTTCCTAATTCCTGAAGATGGTATATAACTAATACTATGCTTAGGAGAAAAGTCAGTGCATTTTAATGCCAGCCTTAGGATATTAGAGCTTAGCTCCCTTTGGGAGGGAATTAAGAGGATAGTGGAGGAAGGCTTGAATGACAGATGGGATCTGGACTAGAAAGGAAAAACTGAGGAGAAAGGCCAGAGCAAGGAAATCAAGAGGCTCCTGTAACAGAGAATGGCAAGGGTTTGATTTTAAACAGTTGAAAAAAAGAGGAGACATAGAAGAGTCTAAGTTAAAGAGAACATCGACCTAATGAGTGATTAAACATGAGGGAAGAAAAAGTCGTCAGATATTATACAAAATTTCCCAAAATAGAATAATCTATCTGATACCTGTTTTCTTTAGTATATATTTGACTTTATTAATAGTTACACACTATGGTACTATCTGATAAGCCCCCTATTCTCTATATACTTTATTTGCTGTTTATTTTTTGGGTGTTCTGTGTGTGTTTTTATTTACTTTTACACAAATTAGAATACTGTACTATTTTAAAAAACAAAATCCATAAAATGCACCTGGAACCCTTTTCTAGATTCCTGAGTGAGGGTTAACACTTTTTAGATTCAGAATACTTTTCATGTAACTATTTTTAATAATCATAAAATCGTATGGGATTTTTCCTTTTGGAGTAATGAAAATGTTTTAAAATTGACTGAGATGATGACAGCACAACTCTGTGATGAAAATGAGAGCCACTGAGTGTACATTTTAAATGGACTGTACAAATCATGGGACTGTATAACACAGGGAATTCAGTGGTGGTTGATGAACTGTGATTAATAGGACAAATATGAGAATGTTTTCTCATGAACAATAACAAATATATAATACCAATATAAGGTATAAATAATTGGGTGGGTTGGGGGAAAAATACACCAAATGTAAGATACGGGCTATAGTTAGTAGTAATATTTTGACAATGGTCTTTCTAGTTTCTAACAAAAGTTTCACAACAATACAAGGTGCTGGTGGTAGGAAGATGTATGGGAGTCCTGCATGATGATATGCATGTTTGTTCTGTAAATTCACAAATTTTACTATTAATTTATTATTTATGTTCATGAATGAAAGATAAACTTCAATAAAATTTTATTAAAAAAAAAAAAAAAAAAAGAAAAGAAACAGTTCCAGAGTAGAATCTAAATTTGGCAGCTTTTTGAAACCTAAACTTCATATTAAGGATTCCTTCAACATGCCTTCAACTTCTGGTTCTAGTCATTAGATTTAATGTTTAAAGATTTCTGCAGTTATTTGATATATATAATGTAGGCCTATGGTGAATTATTATTTTTACCAACTGACATCATTTTGTGTATCAATGACCATTTATATAGTGATTATACAACACAGTTTGAAAACAATAAATTTGTTTTAACTGTAAAAAAAATCGTAAAACCTATTAATTTTTCCATGTATCTGTTCTTAGAATTGAATATTAAATAAGGCCTATCCATGTCTGAGACTTGTCTTTATCAATAATCAAGATTTATACGGATATGGCAAAGTACCTTATACAAAAAAAAATATCAAATGAGAAGCAGTGAGCTTAATTATAAAGCAGCATCAACCTCAGCAACATTGACATTTTGGACCAGTTAATTCTTTATTGTGGGGTGCTATCCCATACGCTGTTTAGCAGTATATCTGGCTGACCTTTGGCCACTAGATACCCAGTAGCACCGTCTCTCACCTTCCCCCTGTAATTGTGACCATCAAAAACTTCTCCAGAAGGATTTTTAAAAATGTAACAAGGACTGTATAACATAGCAGTCCCTCATGTGAAATATGACTATGGGTAATACTGCATATGTATGATTGTTTTTCTTCATTAATGATATACAATGTTAATATCAGGCAAAAATACAATCAAACTATGGACAGGAGTATATAGCAATATTTTAACAATCTTCCATGAAAGCTAAAAAATAATAATAAAGAATGAAAATATACTAAGTGAAAGAAACTCTAGAGCGGATATGGCTCCAGCAGCTGAGCACCTGCCTCCCACACAGGAAGTCCCGGGTTCGGTTCCTAGTGCCTCCTGAAAATACAAAAAGCAAAACAACAAGCAAAAACAAAACAAACAAAAACAACTCAGGGAAGCTGATGTGGCTCAGTGGTTGAGTGCAGGCTTCCCAGATACAAGGTCTGGGGTTCAAACCCTGGTTCCCTGTACCTGAAAAAAAAAAGTAAGAAAGAAACCAGACAAAAGGGTTGACTCCATCTGTACAAAATATAACTACAAATGAATTAGAGTGACAGGAACAAAATAGGAGCTATGCATGGCAGGGGAAGGCTAGAGAGATTGAGATGTGATTTTTAAGGGGTAGAGGTTTTTTTGTTGTTGTTGTTATTACTATTCTATTTTTTTTAATATATATTTTTTATTAAAGAAGTTATGAGCTTACGAAACAATCATGCATACTGTGCAGAATTCCCATATATCACCCATCCACCATCTTGCATTGTTGTGGAACAATTGTTTCAGACTATAAAAGAATATCATCAGACCATTACCACTAACTATGGTCTATAGCATACACTTAGTATATTTTTTCCATACACCCCTTATTATTAACATTATGTATTAGTATCGAACATTTGTTATAGTTCATGAGTGAACACTGTCATATTTGTACTGTTAACCACAGGCCATCTTCCACCACATGGTTCAGTGTTATACAGTCTCATGCCTTGTACATTGTATACAAAGTATACACTCAGAGGCTCTCACTTTCACCACAGAATTGTGCAGTCATCACCCCAGTAAATCTCTGAAAGTTTTCCTTAGCCCAAAAGAAAAAATCCTATACCCCCTATTACCTATTACTGACCCTTAGCATTGATATATTACCTTCTTTGACACTAATGCAAGAATATTACAGTAATGCTGTTAACTATAGTCCATAAGTTAGATTGTGTTTTTGCCTTGCAGCACCATATTCTTACCACCTTGTAATAGTGACATACATTTGTTCTTGTTCATAGAAGTACATTCTTGTATTTGTACTATTAACCACAATCCTTATTCACCTCTGGGTTTGCTATATTATTCAGTCCGTAGCTTATTCTCTTTCTTTCGATTGACATTTATATGCCTAAACTTCCCCTTTCAGCGACAATCCCATTTATAAAGCAGCCATGTTTGTTATACTCACTATAATGTGTTACCATCAACTCTACCATATCTACACTTTTACTGTCAAGCTAAGTAAGAATTCTATATACATTAAGCATCAGTACCGCTTCTCAGCTTTCATCTTATGTCCTAGTACCCCATACTCTAGGTTTTAACTCCATGTGTTGATTCTTAGAATTTAGTTCATATTAGTGAGACCATACAATATTTGCCCTTTTGTGTCTGGCTTATTTCACTCAGCAAAAGTCCTCAAGGTTCATCCATGTTATCATATCTATCCCAATTTCATTTCTTTTTACAGCAGCATAGTATTCATTCGTATGTATATACATTTTGCTTATCCATTCATCAGTAGATGGACACGTGGGTCATTTCCATCTTTTGGCAATTGTGAATAACAACACTATGAACACAGGTGTGCAAATATCTGTTTGCATCAAGTTTTTCAGTTCTTCTGGATATATTCCTAGCAAAAGGACTGCCAGTTCAAATGAAAGTTCTATATTGAACTTCCTAAGGAACCACCAAATGGTCTTCCACAGAGGTTGCACCATTCTACATTTCCACCAACAGTGAAGGAGTGTTCCTATTTAATAATGACCATTCTGGGAGGTGTGAGATGATATCTCATTGTACTTTTGATTTGCATTTCCCTAATAGCTAGTGATATTGAACATTTTTTCATGTGCTTTTTTGCCATTTGTATTTCCTCTGTGGAGAAATGTCTATTCAAGTCTTTTGCCCATATTTTAATTGGATTGCGTGTTATTTTATTGTTGAGTTATAGGATCCCTATATAGCATGGAAATCAATCCCTTAGTGGATATGTGGTTTACAAATATTTCTCTCATTTGGGAAATGAGTGAGCTGCCTTTTCATCTTCTTGACAAAGTCCTTTGGAGCAAAACAGTGTTTAACTCTGAGGAGGTCCCATTTATCCATTCTTTCTTTTGTTGCTTATGCTCTGTGTGTAAGGTTTAAGAAACCACCACCTATCACCAGGTCTTGAAGATGTTTCCCAACATTTTCTTCTAGGACGTTTATGGTTGTATCTTTTATATTTAGGTCTTTGATCCATTTTAAGCTAATCTTTTGTATAAGGTGTGAGATAAGGGACTTCTTTCTTTCTTTTGGGTATGGATATCCAGTTCTCCCAGCACCATTTGCTGAACAGACAGTTTTGCCCCAGCTGGATGGACTTGTCAAAAACCACTTGACTATAGATGTGAGGGTCAGTTTCTGAACATTGGTCTATTCTGTCTATGGTTATGACAGTAACCACACTGTTTTTAACACTGTAGCTAGGTAATGATATAAAGTCCGGAAGTGAGAGTCCTCTGACTTTGTTTTGTCTTTTTAAGATGTTTCTAACTATTCAGGGCCCCTTACCCTTCCAAATAAATGGGATAACTGGGTTTTCCCTTTCTTTAAAAAAAAGGCTGTTGGAATTTTTATCAGGATTGCATTGAATCTGTATATCAATTGGGGTAGAAATGACATTCTAACAATAGTCTTCCAATCCATTAACAGAATGCTCATCCATTTATTTATTTAGGTCTTCTTTGATTTCTTTTAGCAATACTTTTTAGTTTTCTGAGTAAAAGTGCTTTATGTCCTTGGTTAAGTTTATTCCCAATTGGTTCTTTTAGTCACTATTCTAAATGGAGTTTTTTTCCTAACTTCCTCCTAAGATTGCTCATTACTAGTGTATAGAAACACTACTGATTTTTGCGTATTAATCTTGTATCCTGCCACTCTGCCGAACTTGTTTATTAGATCTAGTAGCTCTGCTGTAGATTTTTCAGGGTTTGCTAGGCACAGGATCATATCATCTGTAAACAGCGAAAGTTTTACTTCTTCCTTTCTAATTTGGATGCCTTTTATATCTTTTTCTTGTCTTATTGCTCTATCGGAGCCTCTAGCACTATACTGAACAACAGTGGTGACAGTGGACAACCTTATCTTGTTCCCAATCTCAACAGGAAAGCTTTCGGTCTTTCACCATTGAGTACAATGTTAGCTGTAGGCTTTTCATATATGCCCTTTTACCATGCTGAGAAAGTTTCCTTCAATTCTTATCTTTTGGAATATTTTTATCAGGAAAGGATGCTGCATCTTGTCAAATGCCTTTTCTGCATCAATCAAGATGACCATGTGATTTTTTCCTCTTTAATTTATTAACGGGATGTTTTACACTGATTGCTTTTCTTTTGTTGAACCACCCTTGCCTGCCTGGTATAAAACCCACTTGATCATGATGAATAATTCTTTTAATGTGTTGTTGGATTCAATTAGTTTTTTGTTTGTTTGTTTGTTTTTTGTTTTTTGTTTTTTGAGGATGTTTACATCTATATTCATTAGGGAAATGGGTCTGTAATTTTCTTTTTTCTTAATATCTTTATCTGGCGTTGGTATTAAGGTGATGTTGGCTTCATAGAATGAGTTTAGTACACTGTTCCTTCCTGTTCAATTTTTTTTTTTGGAAGACTTTGAGTAAGATTGGTATTAAATCTTCTTTGAATGCTTGGCAGAATTCACCTATGAAACCAGCTGGAGTAGGGCTTTTCATTTTGGGGAGCTTTTTGAGGATGATTTCAATGTCTTTACTTGTGACTGGTATGTTGAGGTCTTCTATTTCTTCAAGGATCAGTGTAGGTTATTCATATGTTTCTAAGAATTTGCTCATTTCATCTACATTTTCCAATTTGTTGTCGTACAGTTGTTTGTAGTACCCTCTTATGAACTCTTTCATTTCTATGGGGTCAGTAGTAATGTCCCCATTTTCATTTCTGATTTTATTTATTTGCATCTTCTTTTTTCAGTCTAGCTAAGAGTTTGTCAATTTTGTTGACCTTCTCAAAGAACTAACTTTTGGTTTTGTTAATTCTATTGTTTTTTGCTCTCAATTTCCTGTATTTCTGCTCTGATCTGTTATTTCATTCCTTCTGCTTGCTTTGGGAAGAGTTTGCTGTTGGTTTTCTAGTTCTTCTAGCTGTGTGGTTAGGTCATTGGTTTTAGTGTTTTCTACTTTTTTAATGTAAGCATTGAGGGCTTATAAATTTGCCTCTCAACACTGTCTTCGCTGCACCCTACTGGTTGTATATACTGTGGGGTTCTTGTTTTCATTCATCTCAAGATACTATTTTTCTTGCAATTTCTTCTGACCCACTGATTATTTAAAAGTGTGTTGTTTAATCTCCATATATTATGTGAATGTTGCCTTTTTCTGCCTGTTGTTGACCTCCAGCTTTATTCCATTATGATCAGAGAAGGTGCTTGTTAAATTTCTAATCTTGTTAAATTTATTGAAATCTGTGTTGGAACCCAACATGTGTTCTATCCTGGACAAGGATCCATAACCATTTGAAAAGAATTTATATCCTGCTGTTCAGAGGTGCAATGTTCTTTATATGCCTATTAGAGTTTAGCTCATTTATCATATTATTCAAACTGTTTCTTCCTCTTCAAATCTGCTATTATATGCCTCCAGTGTATTTTTCATTTCATTTGTTGTGCCTTTCATTTCCATAAGATCTGCTATTTTTCTATGTATGCTTTGAAATTCTTCGTTGTGCTCACCCAGTGTCTTCTTAATATCAATCTCTTTAGTCATCCCATTGAATTTATTAAGGAGATCTGTTTGAACTTCTATGACTAATTGTCTCAACTCCTATACGTCATCTGGAGACTTAGTTTGTTCCTTTGACTGGGCCCTATCTTCCTTGTTTCTTAGTAAGGATTTAAATTTTTGTTGGTGTCTTGGCATCTGATTTACTTTATGTAATTATTATTCTGGGCTCAGTTCCTCTCTTTGGTCTAGGGCTTTCTACTTCATTGGCTACAGCCCCTCTTTGATATTTGGTTAAATTTATTTTGGAATTTTATAGTGGCTCATGTTTAGCCAATCTGAATTTTTTCTGTTTCTTGCCCTTTCTCCCTTGCTGGCTGAGGAGTGGGAGCCAAGGACGAGGTTGGTACTGTAAGCCGTGGAAGCTGAAGTCACCCACATTGCCCCAGGAACTGATGAAGTTTCTCCCACTTTCGACCCTGCCAGGAGTAGGGACAGAGCTGCAGCCATATGCAGAAATTCAAGCCTTGCTGGCCAAGATGGTCTGCAGTTGCCAGAAGAGACTGATGAAGCTCCACGCCCTTCTTCCCTTGCCTGGGTCAGGGATGGAGATGCAGGTGTGGGTAGTAAGCTAAGTCATGCGGGTCAAAACTGACCACAGTTGTCCAGATAAACTGACAAAGCACCAGCCCCTGCTCCTTCCCTGCCAGGGACAAGGATGGAGCCACAGGTATGCGCAACAGTCCTGTCCGTGTAGGCCAAAAGTGCCTGCAGTTGCCCAGAGAGGCTGAGAGAACACACCCCCCTCTTCTGTGTTAGGAGCAGGGATAAAGCCACAGATGGTCCAACAGTCTAGTGTGTGCAGGCTACAAGCAGCTGCAGTTGCCTAGAGAGGATAAAGGAGCACTGTCCCTCCTCCTACTGCCCAATTGGGGGCAGGTTTGGGGCCAGAGATGTGCCCAACCTGGGCAAGTAGCTGCAATTGCCCAGAGAGGCTGAAGGAACACAGTCTCTCTTGACCTGTCAGGGATACAGCTGCAGGAGTCCCAACAATGTAGTCTGTATGGGCCTAAAGCACCTACAATTGCCCAGAGAGGCTGAGGAAACACCATCCCCTCTGGTGTCCTACAGGGGGCAGGGATGGAGCCACAGGTGTCCAACAGTCTAGTCCATGCAGTCCAAAAGTACCTGAAGTTGCCTGGAGATACTGAGGAAACACCACCCCCACTCCTGTCCAATTGGGGGCAGGCACGTAGCCACATGAGTGCCCAACAGTCTAGTCTGTGTGGGCTGAAAGCAACCACAGCTGCCCAGTGAGGCTGGTGCAGGTTCCCTCAGCTTCCTAACTGCCGGATTAGCTTCACATAACTGCAGCAATGTGACCTGGGTGGAAAGAATTCAGTCCCTACTGACACTGTGTTTTTCAATCAGCCCTGCTTCCCCTCATGTCAGGTGCAAAATTAAAATGGACACTACCAGGCTCCTTCCAACTTGGACAGGTTCAAATTATAGCTGCTCTTAGGACTGGACTTTAGCCAATCAAACTTACTAATCAGTAGCTAAAGTTGGTGCCTGACCATCTCTTTCTCCCCCATTTGTGGGAAACTGAGCTTCCCACACCTGCCAGGGAATAGCTCCCGAGGCATCTTGCCCTGCCAGCGGGAATGGGCACTAGTCTCCGCAGTGTGGAGTGCTCTGCTCACTAATCTTTGCTGTAGATGGGCAGTCTACTTTCTGTTTTTCCAAGGATGTTGCACAGATGCTCTCTGGTATCCTGGGCCCCCCAAACAGGTGATTTAGACAGCTCTGGCTGATTACTAACTGCACAGTAGAAAGAACCAACTCCTGGAGCACCCTCCTCTGCAGCTATCTTAGCCCTCGTCCAATTATTCATTTTTGCTTTGCTATCTCTCTTGAAATCTTGTGATGAATATACTAAATAAATGCAAAAAAAAAAAAAAGGAAAGAAACCATCTCCAGATATTGCTAAATGCACCTGGGGTTGGAGGGCACAAGGGAGCAAAACTGCCACTGATATAGTTATTTATGTGCCAGGCACTATTATGTGCTTCTCAATTATCTCATTTAATCCTAACAGCAAAGTATTCATGTGGTAGAGATTATTATTTTCCCCATTTTACAGATGGGAAAATTTTACAACTTGCCAAAGGTCACACAAATGGTAAATATGGAAACCTGTATTTGAAACCATGTGTAGCAGTTTGATATTATTGATGAGTTCCAAAAAGAAATATTGGATTATGTTTGTAAACTGGTCTTTTACTCTGGGTGTGACTAGATTATGATTAGTGCTTTGATTGGGCCATGTCAGTAGGACATTGAGTCCCCACCCCCTTGATGGGCAGGGACTCACAGAGAAAACGACATGACAGAAAAGTTAGTTGGAGTTTTAATGCTGGAGCCTGGGAAGTAAACACACAAGAGAAGAACACAGAGGAATAGAGAGAGCTCACGGCAGAAGCTCCGGGAAGAGAGACAGAGCTGTTTGCCCAATAGTCTACAGCTGACCTTGTGGAGCAAGCACAGCATCTGAGCCCGGAGAGAAATGGAGCCCCAGGAAGAGAGGAACCCAAGAAACCTGAATCCACACAGTCATTGGCAGCCATCTTGCCCTAACACATGGCAATAGACTTTGGTGAGGGAAGAAACTTATGCTTTATGGCCTGTTAACTGTAAGCTTCTACCTCAAATAAATACCCTTTATAAAAACCAACAGATTTCTGGTATTTTACATCAGTACCCCTTTGGCTGACTAATACACCACGCAATGATGGCTCCAGAGTCCCAGCTCCTAATCACTGTATCATCTCTCATTTATCATTTGACACTTGAAAATTAATATTTCAAATCTTATCTGGAAGAAATAAAATTATCAACACAAGTGGAAGTTAAATTTAAAAGATGCCAGCCTCAATTCAGGATAAATTAACAAGCATTTATTGAGCACTGCTTGCATGCACAGCACCATGTTTAGGAATCAGAGTGTTTCAAAGAAAAGGAAACTACCATTTATTAAGTTTCATACATTATTACTCTGAAATTTCACAACATCCCTGTGAGGTGGATATTATATTATATTTCAGAGAAGGAAGCCAAGGCTCAGAATAGAAAAGTGGCCCCTGACCTAAAAAGGTCATTTAATTGAAGAGACAAGAAAAGAGAGAGAGAGAGAATAAGCAAGTTAAATATACAAAGAAGGTAGGACATATAAAAATAGGAGGAAAAAAGTCTAAAGTTAAATTAGTCATGGATTACTTGAAAGAGGTTTCTAGTATCCCCTTTCTCAAAAAATGAGATGGAAGAGAAAAAAGGTGAGAAACTGGGAGTAGCAATACTTCTGTGAACAAGGTGAAATCAAAGTTTTAGGGCCTAAAAGGAAAGTTTTGAGATAGCCAATTTAAGAGTAAGTCAGGAAGTGATGGAGAACATAATGCTACCTTAATCCTAGGATTGAGCTGTAGCTGCAAAAAATTCTCAAAATCAGGGTACTTCCACCACCTAACAGTCTCAATCACAGCAACAGGAACAACAACAAAAAAAAAAAAAAAGACTTAAGGGTGATTATTGATAAGTGTTGGTTCATGGAAGCTTAGATATACAAAGTCCAAGAGCCAAATTTTACAAGGTGAGTGATATATAATGTTTTGCTTTCCTTGGTGAATTATCTGTCTCCCCCAACAGAAATGTAAGTTTCAAGAGGGCAGGAAGGGAAGCGGATGTGTCTCAAGGGATTGAGCTCCTCCCTACCACATGGGAGGTCCCGGTTGGGGTACCAGTGCCTCCTGGGGAGAATGGGCAGAACACCCGCACCCGGCAGCAATGAGCGCTGGACGCCGCACCCTTCAGCAAGGAGCAGACACCTAATAGCCAGACACCTAAAAGCGCAGATGCCACAAAGCCAGCAAATGCCCAGACCATCAGAAGCAGATGTGGCTCAGGCCTTTCGGTATTTGCCTCCCATGTGGGAGGTCCCAGGTTCAGTTCGGGTGCCTCCTAGAGAAGGCAAGAAAACAGACAAGTGAACCCTCTGGGGGAGGGGTGGGGGATAAATTAAAATAAGTAATTAAAATATAAATAAAGTAAAAAAGGGGGGGGGCAGGGATTTTTTACCTGTTTTGATTATAGTCAGTGTTCAGTAAGTATCTGCTGCAAAATAAAGGCAGTATTCAAAATAGTGACATGTTCAGGAGCAAGTATTACAATTGCCTTCAGCACTCAAAAAGCCAGCAACCTCACAGAAATAACCATAATTTACTACTGTAATATTTCTTTATTATTATTATTGCTGCAGCTAACATTTACTGAGCACTTACTCTGAGCCATACACTGTGCTAAAAGCTTACCTGCTTTACATGCTTATTCAGTCCTCATAAATACCCTATAAGGGAGGTAGGTACTCTTATCATTATTATCATCCCAGTTTTATAAGAAACACACTTAGAATAATTTACACAAGGTTACAAAGCAACCGAGCTGGAAACTGGGTCTATTTACTCCAAAGCTTGCCTCTCAACTACTACGGCACATATAGAAAGTATCCCTCTTAGGCAAAACTAGGGAAATGTGGTCAACAAAGAAAAACAAAAACTTTTTTTTTTTAATCCAGTATAGTAAAAACTCTTTGTCCATCCCTTCTCTCAGTATGCAGGGTACATTTCCACCCTAGAATACACAGATTATGCCATCCAGATTAAAACTTCTCTGGTTTAAAGAGTCTAGATATTAAAAACTAGGAACAAGAGTCAATCATCTAATCAACATTTCAAAGGATGGGAGATAGCCACCCAAAGAAATAACAGGGTGTAACCACTGACTAAGGCAGACCTCAAAATTTCCAGAGCCATTTTCCCTGGTAACTTCTCTCCCTCCTCTGCTCTGAGTCTCTCTCCCCTCCTCTCCTTTCAGAATGCCTTTATTAAAAATCTGAAATTTTGTTTTCCTGTTCTAAGATTCTCAATCTAGTAGGAAATATTTCCCTAATGAAAGAAAATTCTATGTGTGTAATACTCAATAGAAAAAGGTCCCCCATTCATTATAATAGCATTCCAAAGTTTATATTAACAAATTCACACAGCAGCTAAAGAGAGCATCAATCATACAGAAGAAAACTGATGATCCAAATATTTAAGTATATACTGCTATTAAATACACACATAATAAATTACATACATAATAAATAAGCAGGAAGAAATCAAACAAGCTAGAGAGAATATGTTCTTCTTCACATCTGTTATGAATTTATCATGATAAAATTCTTTTTGAAAAGCTCTGAAATGGAAAGAACCCCAAAAGCTTAACTACAATTGCTGCTAATATAGAAAAATATTTAAAACACTGATATTTCTTAAAATAGAATATTTATTAAATTAACCACCTAACAGGAGATCCACTGACAAATAAGCCAATCTAATTTCTACACTTACACCAAAATATAAAGCAAGCTTGCCTTAGAAGTTATAGAGAATGAGGAAAAGAACTGGCAAGATAATCAGTGCAAAGAAATGTATCTTAATCTTTTCTTCCTGCCTTTAGATTTTTTCAGATATTTATCTTAAATATACAATTACTATTAAATAAAGTTTATGAAGGCACTCTTTAGCCTTTCAAAATGGAAATACTTTTCAAATATAAAAAATATAAAAAGATTAAGATGCATTTATGTCTTCTATTGGCCACTAAAACACTGATTTTGCCAAGTTTGAAGAAAAAGTGAATACATTTTGAGAATGATTTCTGAACTGATCCTGTATTTAATAAACACTAAGCACAAAAAAAGGAAATATAAAAGTAATCATTTTAGGAAAAGAAAACAAAAATCAAGTAGTTAAAATAGAATCACCTAAACAAAATTCCTTCTCTTGAGATGTAATGGTTCTGATAATGATCCTGTATTTAAAAAATACTAAGCACAAAAAAAGGAAATATAAAAGCAATTGTTTTAGGAAAAGAATACAAAAATCAAGTAGTTAAAATAGAATCACCTAAATAAAATTCCTTCTCTCTTAATTTGAGATGTAGTGGTTCTGATAAAACTTTTCTTATACTTACCCATGATTTCTTAAAGCTTTTTATTCCCAAAGGTAAAAGAGATGGACAGTTAAAAGAGCTGATAACTGAAATAATAGTTGTCCTATTATTTCTAAACAGACAATTCAGTCATTTTCATTAGTTATTAAAAAAAAAAAAATCTCCTTTCCAATCCAAGCACTATTAGAAAACCATCCGAAGTCTTTGGAAATAAATTCTAATTCCAATATGCTCAAATCAGTCTTTCTTTTCCACAAATAATAAGCAGAGAAGTTTTGCCATTTCTCTAGTTTCTAAGACTTTTAAATAAAATGTTAATGATTCATACACTAGAGTTCAGATATTTTTTAATACACTACAGAATTAACTTTAGTATTATTTGTCAAACTCATGTAACTGAATCTAAATGCTGGACATTATAATACCTTTCTTTAGCCTTTGTCTGTCATACATAACAATAATGGATCATATACTGTGCAAGGCATGACAGTAAGAGCTTCACATATGTTTGTGAACATTTGATATTACCTATTTAATCTTAACAATAACCCTGTGAAGGACATGTTTTCCCCATCAACACATGATGAAACCAATATTAGAGAAGGATAAAAAGCTTGTCCAAGGCCATGTAGCTAAGAAATGCACTGCCTACATAACTAATGAGTCTTCTGTCTGCATAGTATTTTATCAGATAGATGAGAAATGAATTAGCAGTCTGTTGCTGGCTCCTCGTATGCATGTTTTCAACCATTAGGTAGTTACAAATTAGCACTATTTTTAGTGAATCAACTCCTTCTTAGATCTATAAGATGTTATGAAAGGTATGTTACCCCTTCCACTGCCCTAGAAAACATGCCATCTATAGCGGGTTGAATTGTCTCCCCCAAGAAGATATGTTCAAATCCTAACCCCTGGTACCTGTGAATATGACCTCATTTGGAAATGGGGTCTTTGCTGATATAACCAAGTTAAAATGATGTCTCAAATTGGACTAAGCTGGGCCCTAAATTCAATGACTAGTGTCCTAAAAAGCAGCAAGAACAGAGACATACATACAGAGAGGAAGGCCATGTGACAACGGAGTCATAGACTGTCCTGTGATGCATCTACAAGCTAAGGAACACCAAGGATTGCCCAGAGCCACCAGAAGCTAGGAAGAAACAAGGAAGGATTTCCCTAGAGTCTTCAAAGGGAGCATAGGCCTGCTGACACCTTAGTTTTGGATTTCTAGCTTCCAGAACTGCGAGAGAATAAATTTCTGTTGTTTGAAGCCACTAAATTTGTGGTAATTTGTAACAGCAGTCCTAGGAACCTAATACACCATCTAAAAAGGATTCTTCCCAAAATAAACCAGCAATTTGCCTTGAGACTTCATAAGTGACAGAGTATTTGTTGACAGGCTCATTCAAGATTCTGCAGGATAAAAAAACACAGAAGAAAAACATCGTATCTTGTCCAATGGCGATCGTTTTGGAGGGAAGGCAAAGTGAATGGGTCTGTGGGGAAAGAATGAATCTTTACATATGCTGTACCTGTTATGACATTAACCAAAAACATTACTTTTTGACTTGTCAATCAAATCAGAATTTTCTTGGAAAAATTAAAAATATTTTGCACTATCTTATAAAAGGTTTCAGTAATATTTCCTAAATTCCTAGGCAGTCATGCAGAAAAGAACAAACAGCACAGCACACTAGGTACACACACACACAGAGAGAACATGCTCCCTCCCCTTCCTAAAGCCACCCAGACATCCAGTAACTATCTTGCAGTTGGAAATTAAGTGCAGAGGTAGCATAATATAGCAACAGAAATTTAACAATAGCTAATCTGCTAGCTGTCCTTAGGTCTGATAGGGAAGAGCCAAAGATAAGCTACTCAAGCAATAAAGGTCTCCTTTATTATTTTTCAATTCCCTGTACAGCAGGATAATACAACAAATATTGGTTCTCATAGTTTCTTCTATTAGCTTAATGTTTTAGAGAAATTGTTGATCAGAAATTTTAAAGGAATGTTTTAGAATAACTTTGTTAAACATTCATTTGTCATTCTAATATCCAAGTCAAGTGTGCTCAGTGAAAACTGCAGATGTTCCCTCAAATATTTCACAATTCTGAAGGTATACAAGGAAATATTAAATACATTTCTATGTAGAGGTATAATTACTAGAAAATATATATCCCATAGTGTTGAGATAATATCATATACATTTAGAAAATACAGTCTATTAAAACATGCTGTGGGGGGTTGGATGTGGCTCAACTGGTTGGGCGTCCGTATCCCACATGGAGGGACCCAGGTTCGATCCCCGGGACCTCCTGGTTAAAAAAAAAAAAAAAAAAAAAAAAACATGCTGTGAAAGGTATCATGAGAAAGTAGCAAAAATTTTTAAATAATTAGGCATAGGGCAGACTGATTTTATACTTAGAAAAAAGACTCAAAACAGAACAGTTTAATAGTAAGAGTTCATTATTTGAAAGCAACTTTGCCCCTCTGTAATGACAACTCAGTTACGGAAAAGAACCATTCTTTATCCCTTGTCCACGAAGAGTGTCACCAATGTAAAATATTTATACTTGGTAGTATTTGCAAATCTGTGATGAACACGTGTGTCTTTAACTTGCCTCCACTCCTAAGTGAGATGAGGCTTGAGGCAATGGTACAATTACAAGAAAAGGTAAAAATTAAAAGGAATATTTTAAAAACAACAATGAGAGATTCCTCACCGAGTGAACAGGTAAGCAACAGTAGCCTTCTAAAGGTATACTAAAATTACTAGATTCTACACTCTTTTTAAAGGGAGGAGGAAGAATTAAGACACAAGTTATATATGTATAAATACTCAAGTAAAAGCAGATTTAAAACTAATTAAAAATTGGTAACTATCACAAGAGTAACCCCTCCCCTGCCATAAACAGGAGAATCCTAAGATAAATAAGATTTATAAAACTAAGATAAAATATACCATCATCCAATCTAGGTATTTGATGACATATGGAACAAATGTTTTGATCTCTACTGTAATGTAAATTGCACAAAATGAATTATCCTTTCTAAATACATTTGAGATAGATTCACCAGGAAATAAATTAACCCTTAAAATATTTACCCTTAGAACAGCAAATCTTTTTAATGTACACATTTAAAAGAAAAATGACTTCTATTAAGATATAATAATACTGGAAATTTTTTTAAACATTGAAAATCCAATTAATTCTACATACTGAATTAATCATTGCAAGAGATTAAAACTTTAAGAGGTAGAAGTATCCAACAACATTAATGTCCTTATAATTTGACTAATATTTTCATCTGCTTCACATCAACTATAAACACTTGTAATTTGACATTTATTTTCAGAACTTTAAAAGTTATACCCATAAGCTACTTCACAGATACTTTTGACCATGATACAAAACCAGGATATCACTATATGCCAATTGCGGTATTTCTGAATAAGATATTCAAGCACAGCAACCCCTGATTTTTTTTTTTTTTTTTTTTAGCTGCATACCTTTATAGATGGGACTACTCCCTTTAGCTCCTCAATCCATAGTTTTCATCACTGTGAGGGCAAAAGTTTCTTGAACCAGTAGACTCTATGCCTCATGCAGAATCATTTTAAGACAGTCCCCAGGAAAAAAGGAATAAACAGAGGCTACCTAAAATAACCAATTCCAGCTTTGTAATGGAATGAAGCTCAAACCATATGTTGGTGCATTTGGCAGTTGTCTATACCAGGGGTCCACAAACTACAGCCAACAGGCCAAATCAAGCCTATCAGTTTTTGTTTGTTTTTTTGAAGATTTATTTATATATTTCTCCCTCCCCCATTATTTGCACTCACTGTCTGTTTTTTGGTTTTGTTTGTTTGTTTGTTTGTTTTTTAGGAGGCACCAGGAACTGAACCCAGGACCCAAACTCGGGAGCTACCATGTGGTAGGCGGGCACCCAACTGCTTGAGCCACATCCACTTTCCCCACTTGTTTTTATGTAAGAAGTTTTAATGAAACAGCCACAATCATTCCTTTACATATTGTCTTTAGCTGCTTTCACACTACAACGGCAGAACTGAGTAGTTGCAACAGAGACCACATGGCCCACATAACCTAATACTTACTGCCTGGCCCTTTACCAAAAAAGCCTGTGGACCTCTGATATACACTACCAGAGGCACAAGGCTTCTCCCAAAAACCATCTCCAGAACACAATGAATTGGACTGCTGCTAACCTAGTCATGGGCTTTAGGGTCATTTAATGTTAAAATACAAACACACACCCTCAAGGCTCTCTAATCATTCCATATCAGTACCAAAGCCAAGGAAAAGCACAAGAGATTACCACTCCCTACTACCACAGGGTCCCACCCTTCCCACTGTCTTCACTAGTAACTCATGTTAACCCTAAAAGGCTGCCTTTTAAAGTTCATCTAAAGATGTTTTCACCTACAAAAAAAAGTGTTAGTGGAAAGTAGAGGGTGAAGGGAGAAGGCAACCACATAGTATACAATCCAGTTCCTGGACACTCAACAAAACACCTTAGATCTCTCTATCCAAACATCTTTTCCGCAGAGGGGAAAAGTCACTCTTCAGAACAGATCAAAGATGCTACTATGAAAGTGCTGAATTTGAACTAAAGAACACAAAGAAGTGTGGTAAATTTTCCCTACCTCACAATCCTTAAACCTTGTTAAGCCACATTAGGTACAGGTTTCACAACAAGAGAGTCTTCCAGTGTCTGATGCTTCAAAGATATCTTAACTTCTTTAAGTGTCAAGTTAGTAGTGTTTTGTTTGTTTGTTTGTTTAAAGGCTTAAAACTAAATTTAAAAAAAATTTTTTAAAGCATTTACAGTACAACTGTGCCAACACAGGGATATCTCCTCCATTATATGGGACATAAAGACTTACACCAACTGTGAACAGGGGAAGCAGCCTTCTCTGCCAGCTATTTTTAACCCCACTTCATCATATTAAGACCAAACTTAGGATAATAATAATTCAAGGCAAACTTTAAAAATATGAATCTGTCCTTTCTTTAATAAATTCCTTAACAGTGAAATTCTATATACCCTCCTGGACTTAATCTCAAGAGAACTATATACCCTATGAAAAGACTGTTGTTTTAAAATTACAAAATCATATGTCACAGGGCTGTACTGGTAGCCATGTTTAAAGATTGCTCCTCCCTTTTCAACTCTAAAACATTATCCACTTCTAAAACATCTACTTTAGAGAGAGTTTTACTATATCTTTGCTTACTTTAACACAGATTTTCCCCCTAAAGTACTTTACCCATTTTTCACACTCATCAGCACTCATGGGAATCCAAAAACTTTGAAAATGATTCCCAACTCTACATTTTCATCATATCACTCAGTTTTACTACTCTACTCTCATGTGATTGCATCAATGTCCATTTTTACCCTAAAATTTAATATACAAAGTCTGCGGGACTACTTGCAAATTCTTTTTCTTATAAAAAGCTGCTAGCACTATACTGAAATATTCTAAGTCTCTTCTTGTGCTCAATATCACTCCTTCTGTAAAGTCCCTCAATAACCACGGTCCATAATGTTGGTTCGCTACAAAATCAAAAATCAAATCCAGGCATAATGCCCCTTGGCCTAAAATTTAACTTCTCCCCAATCATCGGAAACAATCCTCTAAATAACATTGTTGTTCTCAATTGCTTCTTTGGGTTGTAACCATGTATCTGCACAAACCAAACTCTAACCCTACTCAACATCCTCCCTCTGCAGTTCCATGAAGTTAACTTTCTAATTACATCTGTCCCTCATACCTCAACTCTCCAATTCCAGAAATCTTAGACACTTTGTTTCCAACTGCTCTTTTCTCTTCACAACAGTATGTAAATTTGCTTCCCAGAAGAGACATTCCCAGATTTGGTTTAGACACGCCAACTGGCTTCTGTATATTTGGTTTAGACACGCCAACTGGCTTCTGTATAACCCAGCACCAATATTTCCCTAATGAAAAATGAACAAAGAATTCACATCTATAAGGTACCAAACATAGTATCTGACATATGGTGGTCTTGGATAAATTTTGGCCCATTCCCTCTTCCCTACAATTTTGTGCAATGTGTTTGACTGCCTCCACCACCTATAAGTAAAAGTATCTCAAAGGCAGAGACCCCCCAGCTACTTGTCCTTTGTGTGCTACCCAAATATGCAATAAAACATTACCATGATTTTTAACCAATCTATATAGTCAAAGCAATAAAAAGATCCTAAAGTTAGTAACTTTAAGTACAATTTACAGTCAAACCATAGTTTGTTGGTTTGTCCCCCCAAACCCCTCCCCCCAAAAAACAGCCTATCTAAGAGAGATCTAAGACTAAATCTCTCTTCCTCATATCTCTGTGAAACATGGGATACATGACTTCCTAAAGGTGGCATAATAAGAATGAATCCAAAGATATTTGTTTCTGATTTCAAACAGAACATTGAATCTACTGCTCAATATTTTCATGTTAGTGCCCATTTAAAATAGAAGTTAAGATTCGTTACAAAAACATAACAAGAACAAGGCATCTAAAGAAAAAACAGAATTAGAGAAGTTCCAGAGGAGGGCAAAGTGATCAAAGAGATGAAAGAAATTATTCTAAGATGGACAAAAAGAACCAGGAAAGATGATGGCAAAGAGGAACAATCAAAATCTATAAAACCAGGAAAAAATGAACTTGGGCTTATACTACCTTTTCTATAATACAAACTCTGCATATGTCTTGGAACTTTAAGGAGATAGATTCATGGCAAATGAATTATTGCACAATTCAGAAGCCAAGAAACTTGCAGAATTCATTACTTCAAAAAAAGAAAAAGAATAGGATCAATGTTAAGTATGGTAAAGGTTTTAAATAAATTTAATCAAGACCCTGAATGGAGAACTTAGGATAACTCCAGGTTTACATTCATTCCCACAAATCATCTCTCAGCAGTGGCTTTAGAGAGAGAGAGAGTCCACACAGGTGGCTGGATGGACCATAATTCTTAGTATAGTGGGACCTATGTTCTGCTACATAAAATTTCACTCTGTTTAACCTTTAAGGTCTGCATAAACATATTAAATGTAAATTACTTTCATGCACCTCTAATTTGGCTCTCTGAAAGAATACCTGAAATATAAGTCAAAGTTCCTCAACTTTAAAATGAAAGAAAATAATCTTTCTTGAATTACATATTGAAACTCTCTCCTAAATTAAGAGAGACGTGAAGATAACTCAAAAAATCAAAGCCAATCTGCCAAATTAAAAAAAAAAAAAAAAAAGTGCTATCATTTAGGACATATGCTTCTCAAGAAAAAAGCAATTGGATGAAAGAAAAAATGTAACAACTTTTATAAACTGGTTAAAGTACTAAATGCTCTCCCCCCAAATGAGTTGTGATTCATAAGAATTCAGAATTTCCTGGTAAACTTGTATCTGTTAGTGTCCTCCTAACAGACAGGAATTGAACCAAGGAAATGAGAAGGTTAAAAAAAATCTTGTACCAATAGGTACCAAAATAGAAATCTCTCAAGGAAGACTGAAAAAAAATGAAAGGAATTTTATTTTCAGAGATTCATAAGGTAAATAAGTGGTCCCTACTTATGAATCTATATGAGAGTTCCCCAGAAACAAAACTTACAGCACTGTACCAGGAAAAAAAAAAAAAAAAGAATATTACAGAGATGTCCTTTGTGTGCTCATATGTCCTGACTTCCTTAATTTCCTATTGCCAATTTCTGGCCCAAAAGGTTTAAGTATCACTCTAGAGAAAGAAAATCCCTAAGAGAAACCTGTAAACTTGCATAGCACGCATGAAACGCTAAAACAGAACACGGGACTGCCTAATACCTTTTTCCCTCTGTGAGGAATAAAGGTACGCTCTCTCATCTATACACTCCCAATACTCCTGTAAAAAAAACATCAGCAAAACTCCGAGAGGAAGCACCGGAATCCTCCCACTTTCTAACCCCAATTTCCCTTCCCGGGGCCACTCACACTTTAGAAGCGAAGAGTAATGATCGCGGCGCTGTTTAAGTGGGTTGGTTCCCTTCCTTCTTCGGACTGAGGCTGAGGCTGCGGAGAGCTCCGGCGCGTAAGTGAGGAAGAAGAGGTGCTAGTGTCGCTAAACCAGGTGGCCACCCGGGTCTCTTCCGTGCCGTCGGTGGAAAGGAGGTGGCGGTCCCTCTCACCTCCTTTTTCCTCTTCCTGGGTCTCTTCAGACTGTGGCTTCTGCCCTTCCAGGGCCACTTCACTCGGGACAGTCACGTTTGGGAGGCTCCGGATTTTGTTTAATAAAAAGTTTCCTCTGGGCGGAGGCTGCGGCCGGCCCCCCGGATCCCCCCCCGACCCCGCCGCCCTGGGGCTGGGGCGGGGGAGGGGGCACTGAGAACTCCTCCTGGAGCCCCACCGAGGAGCCGGGGGGCCGGCGACTGGCCAAAGGAGAGGACCCCCGAAGGGGGTGGGGGAGGGGGAAGGTAAGGAAAGGACCGCGGCGCTGGTCCTGCTCTCCCCGCCGCCCAGGCTGCTGCTTCACATCGGGATTCCCGCCCCCCCGACTGGGGGGTGGCTGCTGAGCTTGGAGACCCGGCTCATATACTCCGTGGCGAGATGCTACGGCCCCGGGCGGGTGGCCGAGGCGGCGGCAAGGCGGGGGACCTGGCCGGCTCCGCTCGGCGCCGCCCCCGCTCCCGGCTCCTGCATGTGTCGCTGCGGCTGGGACCCCCTCCCTACACCTTGGGGGTCCCTCGCCCCGCGCCCTGGGACAAGGCAAAAAGCTCCGGACCCTCCTTAGCGTCCTCTCACCGCGGAGTAGCTGCCCAGCCCCGATCCGCAGTAGCCGCCTCCCTGCCCCCCAGCCGCCGGCTCCTGCTCAGGCTTCGGCTCCGGCGTGTGCAGCCGCCGCTGCCGGCCGGGCAGGTGAGGGGGGGAGAAAAGAAGTGGCCGCGGCTCTCGGTGGCCCAGGTTAGGGCGGAGGTCTCGGTGGCGGCCAGTGCACGGTGGCTGAGTTTCTCGGATTCTCCCCCGTTCTCACTCTCTCGGAGGCGGTAGCGGTAGCGCCGGGAGCGCTGCTCGCTTTCTCGCTCGCTCTGTGCGGGGCTCTCGCCTCATTCCAGAGAGAGGGGCGGGAGGAACGCGGCGCACGCCGATGACGCAAGTCACCTAGCAACCGCTCTCCTCCCCCTCCTTTCCGCTCTGAGGCTTCCACCGTGGGCCTTTTTTTTTTTTTTTTTTTCCTTCCCACCCACCCGGCCCTAGGCAACTCTGGCGCACCTTGATGACGCTCAAAGGGAAGAGGAAGTTGGGGATCCGCGGGAGGGTGGGTGCGCCCCGGGCCGCGGGACTTGCCGCGGCTGCCTCTGCGTCCGCGTCAGAACTAAAGAGAGGAAGGGGAGGAGCCGAGTCGAGCCTAGGCTGCCGCCTGATCTTACCCATGACCCTAGGACGGCGGAGAGACTTGCTCTATAGCGGTTTTCTTCAGGGCAGGTGGTGACTGCTCCTTTTGGAGCAAGAAGGAGGTCCAGGCTCTGCGGCCATGCTTGGGCGCACACCATCCGGAGGTGAGGCATTTGGCCCCAAACGGGCCCTTGACAAGCCGGACCGAACCCGAAGTTGCCGCCTAATCCGCTGCATCTACTTCAAGGAGCGAGCGCCCCACCCTTCCAGTGGTGTGGGGGGAGACGTAGAACCCGATAGCGTGTGGTCGAGAGGAGCAACTTTGGTGAATGAGTGAATGCCTACCTCTCATGGCACTCAAGGAGCTCAGAGATGATAGAAGTGTACGCGCTTTGTAAACTGAAATGCATTAAGATGAAAGTTGTAATGCACCCTCTCCCCCCGCCCCCTTCCCTCCATGAAAGAAAATAGTGATACGGCTTGAGGACAAAGTTCCTGCCTGCGTCGTTGCAGAATTGCCGCTGAGACGGTTGGAGGCGGGTTACGAGGCGGAGGTGGAGGTGTGTGGGAAAAGCCCTCCTCGCTCCTGGAGATTGGGGAATGGGGGCTGAGGGGCTGGAGAGAATTGGAAGGGAGCTATCCTTCAGGATATCGTAGAAGGACTTTTGATTGTTTTTCAAAGGGGAGAATTTAGCAATACCTCACTGTTAAGGATCATCCTTGCTTATGGTTTGGAGCGTGGAGAGAACTTCTTGACCTGGTCTTGGTTGTTATTAATGTCCATTACCTTCGTTAAGGAGTTTTGGCCTGAGTTTCAAATCTGACTGAAAAAGACTATTTTCTCTCTGAAATAAATGTTATTACTATTATGCATTTTTTCCTGCAGATGTTATCCTGGAAAGTAAATTCAATAATTCATAAAGTTAAAAGGTCGTTCTCTAGGGGAAAAATATATATAAAAGAACCAGAACCCTCAGAAATCTGTCTTGAACCTGTCCTGTTTAATAGTATGAGATGAGATGAAAGCAGCAGCAATGATGAGAGGAAGCATCAATGTACCTCATACATCCTGCTTCCTCTGGAAGCAGCAGTAATGGAAGTCTTTCCAGCTGGAGGGATAGGAGCAGGTGAATTAAAGGCAGATTTGGGAACTCGGGGTTTCTGCCACTACTGCCAGCACCATATGTAAACTGTACACCAAGGAAACTTCTAACTGGGTAAACCAAGGGCTCATTTGTTTTGTTTTTTATTTTGTTTTGTTTTGTTTTGTTTTTTAATGCTGCAGAAGTAACACCTGACCCTAGTGTCCTTGACCTCAAGAGCCAAGTTAAATATCCTGCTTAAGTTACCCTGCATTTAACTGTCTCTACATGACCAGTCTCCTGATGCATCCCTCCAAATAACTCAGGGAATCAGACCAAGTGATGATTCCAAATAGCTACAAAATAAATCTTTTTTGTTTTTGCCCTTCCTGTAATTCTGTGGATGAATGGTAGAAATCGAAGGAGTAAAACACAGAGGTTTAGGGGATTTTGTGACACTGAGCACCTCAAATTTCTAGCTCTGTGGACTTTAGACGAAAGAGTGCAAACATAAAAACTCTGCAACCCAGCAGAAGATGCCTCCACTACTGCCTAGAGTTTTTCAGCAGCCTGATCTGTTTCCATTGTCAGTGACTCCACCTGAAAACCCAAGTACAGAATGGCACTCAGGAGAGCCCTGAGCCACCTACTTAGGAAGGAACAGCTGCACGAAGCTTACTAGGCAAGAGCCACCCACCTCACCACCCAGCTTGATAATAACAGGAGGCAACAGTTGAAAGTGGTGACTGGTGAGGAGGAAGTTCATGCATTTCCAACTTGGTCTGCATCTACTTTAGTTCCTTGTATTGCTTATTATTCCAGAGGAGAGAGGAGATAATTAATTAAAAGTTGCAAAAATCTGAAGTTTTAGGTAACAGAGTTCTTTCCTTGGTTCTTCAATTTGTTTATGATAAAGATCTGCATATTAAGTTAAAACATAACGTAACCTTTGAATAGGGCTCTCCTACACTTGAAAGTGAACTCTTATTAGAAACTATTGACTAGGTGTTTTAAGATCCCACATCAGCAGTTTTTATTAAAGATTTCATAAGTCACATTATCTGGCAAAATTTCTTTTTACTTTTATTTCTAGAAATGCCTTCTACAGTACATCCTAGTACATCAAGTACTTTTTGCATTTTTATTGTGACATATGCATAAAAACGCAAAGCAGTTATACAGTATAATTAATAATTATAAAGGAAATCCCCATGTAACCAATCAACTAGGCCAAGAAATGGAATATTGCCAGTATCCCAAGAGCCCTGGTTGTGACTTTTCCTGAACACAACTCTTTCCCTCCCCACTAGAGGTAACCATTATTCTAACTTTTGTGATAATCATTTCCTTGCTTTTCTTTATTGTTTTATCACAAGCATGCATCCCTAAAGAATATATTGTTTAGTTTTGCCCTTTCTTTTAAATGTTATGTAAATGGAACAATATAGTATGTAATCTATTGTGCTTGCTGCTGTTGCTCAACACTGTTTTTAATCCATGTTGTTGCATATAGCTGTAATTTGTTCATTTTAATTGCTGTATATTCCAGTGTTCCATTGAAGCAGTACACAATTTATTTAGACATTCTATTGTCGATCTGGGTTTTTTCCAGTTTGGGGCTATAATAAACACTGCTGCTTTGAACATTCTTCATATATGTATTCCATCACATCATTTTCTCTCTGGTATATTCAGTCATGATATATTAACTTGAATGAATAATGCCAACCTCTTTTCTAAAGTGTTAACACTTCCACCAGTCACATTTGAGTCCCATTGTTCCACATCACTTGCAGCACTCACTACTATCAGTTTTTTTCAGTTTTGCCAATCTGAAGTGTGTAGTAGAATCCCCTTGTGATTTTAACTTGCGACTCCATTTTTACTGTGCCGTTGAGGACCTTTTCATATATTTCTTAGCCATTAGGATTTCCTCTTTTGTGAGTGTGTTAGCTCTTTAATGCCTAATCTACTGAGATGCCTGATTTTCCAATTGAACAATTGTCTACAATTTGAATAATCTATTTCAGGTAAGGTAATGCCACCAAATAATGAGTTATATTTGCGACTAGCGCTTTCCAAAATAAGAATAATTTTATTTTACCTAATTATCATCTAAGAATTTGATCATAATTTTTTTTCTTTTTTTCTTTTCTTTTTTTTTTTTTTTTTTGAGGTCCCGGGGCCAGGTATTGAACCCCAGACCTTGAATGTGTGAAGCGGAGCTCAACCACTGAGCCACATTGGCTCCCAATCATAAACTTCTTAAGGACACAACTATGGTACTAGTTTCTTTTTTTATTCATTACCTTCCAAAATAATACCATGCTTTCAACTATTGCTGCTCCTGCATACTGGAATCTCTCGTAGCTGTTTTTGTTTTTGTTGTGCCTTATTTCCTCTTAAGTATATAAAGGCAAATATTCTTTTGAGTCCATGTAACAGAACCCTGTTGTCTTTGTTGCTTTGTATTTTTCTAACAGGCTACTATGTAATAAATTGTTGTGCCAGCACAAATGTTTTTTCACTTCCCAGGTTCATTGATTTTACAAAAGTCACAGTGGCTTTTTCTTTGCTCCTAAACTTCCTGCTAAATTATGTGAGAATTTTTAAAATTTCATTTCAAATACATACTATCCATGTCACTGCCTGACAGTTGTCCCAACACATTACATTTTATTGTTTTTATCATTTTCTTATCTGCCAGTCCTTTCTTGGAACCAGTGATATTTTAAAACAGGAGGAAGATGAAGCCAGAGAAACTAAGTAACTCAACCAGGGTCATGAGAGCAAGTAAATAAGAAGTCTGGACACCACCCCAAGTCTTCAAATACAGTATGCTTACCATTATGTCACACTGATTGAGTCCTCTGGATCAAAAAGGTCAGTTAATTCCCAAGATCTATAGAATATTGTTCACTTTTACCTGGAAAACCTCCTATCCTACCATTGAATAAGTTTACCTTTTTTAAAACCAACAGCTTTAGGATCAGATTAAGATTAATATAAATTAAAATAAAATCTTTAAAGCTTAATAAAAATAATAACAGTGCTAAAAAGAAATTAAATGGAAGACTTGCTTTAAAAAATAAGGTTTCTCCACTTTCCTTTTCATCCCTTATAACCAATATCACTAGACCTCATTACCTCTTCCTTCAAAGAATCAGGATATTTCCTCAATATCTGAGAAAAGGTTGCACAAAAGAAAGCAATGGTTAGTAGTGTCACCTGTTGCAGCAAAGGCCCTTGGATTTGATCCCTAATAATTTAATAGTGTTAAAAACTTTGGAGGATCTCAGAACTTAATGCATATACATTGCCTTCATTGTTGTATTACTTAGCCAAAGGGGTGCTGATGCAAAACACCAGAAATGAGTTGGCTTTTATAAAGGGTATTTATCTGGGGTAGAGTCTTACAGTTACCAGACCATAAAGCATAAGTTTCTTCCCTCACCAAAGTCTATTGCCACGTGTTGTAGCAAGACGTCTGCAATGGTTCAGGCTTCCTGGGTTCCTCTCTTCCTGGGGCTTGGTTGTCTCCATGCTTAGCTCCTCTGCTATCACCACAAGGTCAGCTGTAGACTATGAGGCTCTCTAGGCTTTGCCTCTCTTACAAGTCCAGCTGTAGACTATCAGGCGAATGGCTCTGTTTCCCTGGGGCTTCTGCCGTGTCTAAAAGCCATCTCTATTCCTCTATGTTCTCCTGTATGTTCACTTCCCAGGCTCCAGCTCAAAACTCAGCATCAGAACTCCAAACTCTGTCCTTTGCCATGTCTTTTATCTTAGTCCTCACTCACTAAGAGGCGGGGATTCAATGCCCTACTGATGTGGCCCAATCAAAGCCCTAATCATAATTTAATTAGAAGTAAAACCTCTGAATCTAATACACTTAAATATGCCCAGAGGAAAAGACCAGTTTACAAACATAATCCCATATTTCTTTTTAGAATTCATCAATAATATCAGACTGCTATAATTGTCATCTGTGTTTGCAGCAATACTGATTCTAAAAATGAATGATAAATGACTACTGGTTTTAATGGGAAAATTTTAAATAAACTTTGAATCACTAGTAATCTTTGATTATTTAACCTTAAAGTTTCAGAGGGATCCTTCAGAATACAAGCCATTTAGTTTTGTCATAAATAGTCATGAAATATTTTTAGCTGATAAAATTCAGATATTCTTTTAAAAATTACATAATGAATAAAAACAGGCTTAAAGAAAAATAGTTTTATAAAAATATTAAAGTAGGCCTTCATGTAAGTTAACTTTGAAGAGCAAAGGCTTTAAAATGTTCTGGCTTGAAATTCAAGTTTGAGTTACTGAACTCAAAGTTACCAGTTACACAAATATCATTAGTATATTTTTTGTTTTAACATCCAAAGATTAATGATATCTAGAAATATAAAATGATTAGAATATCATAAGCATAGAATTATCACAATTACTTCACCATTCAATAGACAAAAGGTTACTTAACTCCAGCTAATTCCTAGTACTCTGCTGAGTGCTAGAGATATGGTAGTGAAAAAACAGACCTCATCCTTACTTCATGGACCTTACAGTCTTATGCCTAGTATGTGCCAGACTCCATACTTGACCCCAGTCACTACCTTCTGAAACCTATTTGATCTATGTTATCATCTGATGATGTATTCTGTGACTAAGTAGGTGATGACTTTTATTCTGTTGGTAAGCATATCAATGATCACATGCTAGAAACCATTGGTCCTGTTTGTCATTTTTCAGTTTTTTTATTATAACAATTTTTATAACAATAAAAGAGTGATATAATGTATGTCCATAAACTTCCCATCTAGATTCAATAATTTGCATTTTTCTATATTTCATTTATCTATGTATTTTTTTTCTAAACCATTTGTAACTTAAATTGTAGACATCATGGTGCTTCAGTCCAAGTACAGTATCCCTTAAGAAAAAGAATATACCTAATCTTTAATCATACCTAAGAAAATTAACAAAAATCTATACTATCTAAATCCAGCTCAAATTTAAATTTCCCTAATTGTCCCAACAATTTTAGGGAAACTAAAAATTGGAATCTCCAATAATATTTGGAGTAATCGCTTTAGGTTATATCATTTCTTACTTTTTAAAAACATTATAGGGAAGCGGCTGTGGCTCAATCAGTAGGGCTCCCGTTTACCATATGGGAGGTCCCGGGTTCAGTTCCCCGGGCCTCCTGGTGAAGGCAAGCCCACCCGCGTGGCGTGGTTAGCTGACCCAGCAAGCACAAGCAGCAAGGGGGGGATAAATGAAAAAATAAATAAAATCTTAAAAAAAAAAAAAAATAACAAAAGAAAAAAACATTATAGTCTAATTCTAAGAACATTGTTTTTTTTTTTTTTAGAAATACCTTTTTTTATTTATTTATCTCTCCCCACCCCCTCGTTGTTTGCACTTACTGTGTCTGTTAATCTTTGTTTCTTTAGGAGGTACTGGGTACCCAACCCGGGACCTCCAATGGGGGAAGGAGGCGCCTAATCGCTTAAGCTACTTCCATTCCCTGCTTTGTTGTATCTTTTGTTATGTTTTTCCTCTTATGTCTCTTGTTGCATCATCTTGTCACGTCAGCTCACCATGCCCCCCCTCGGGACCAGCTCACTGTCCTGCTTGTCCTGTTTAGGAGGCACCGGGAACCTCTGCTCCCTGCTTTGTTGTGTCTCTCATTATGTTTTTCTTCTTGTGTCTCTTGTGTCAGCTTGCCATGCCTGTCCATCGCACCAGCTCGCTGTCATCTTTAGGAGGCACCGGGAACTGAACCACAGACTTCCCATGTGGTAGGGGAGAGCCCAATCACGAGCCACATCTGCTTCCCAGCATTATGTATTTTTAATGAAAAATGATCTACCTATCTACAATAGCTTTTTTTAACTCACCTCTGACAGCACTTAATGCACCTTTAGTAGTTAGGGGAGTCACCCACTGAGGTACTGAGCACTCCCTATTTTCAGAAAGTAAACCCTACATCTTCTTGGACACCACTTCTTTCCACCTTTGCGCTACCACAGGTCCCCTATAAGACCCTAATTTTTCCCCAACCAAAACCCTCATTACCTCTTTCTCTCTCCTTGAATTTGTCCTAACTTTCTAAGAACTCTTGCAAGACAGCCTAACTTCCCAATTCTTATCTTCTCATATTCAAATTATGAGAACCTCTCCTTAACTCTACCACAATCTGTACCTAATTTCTTTCATCAAAGTAATTTCTCTAGGGGCCCTTTGCCACCAGAATCCTCCACCATCACAACCTACTACCACTACCACATACCAGGCTGATACCAAAGGAAGGAAAGAGGTGTAATATTTGTCAAGAACCTAGAATGTGCAATTATTTTATTTAATCGCTACAAAACCCAAGATGCCAACATACTTTTTTCCTCTTCCTGAGCACACAACACTATATTTACCAGTCACAATTGCTGTTAGGCTGGGGCCATGAATGTGGCTAGTCTAGCTACTAGAATGTGGGCAGAAGTGATATGTATCATTTCTAAACCTGATCCCTAAAATCTCCCATGAGATAATAAACTTGTGAATTCTCCCTTGTCTACAGTACTAAAAGCAAAGGACTTTAAGATATTAGACCAAACTTACTGCTACATTCGCAAATAGAGGGGCAAGAATCTCTACAGTACATAGGCAGTGCCTAATAAAACTGACCAATATGCCAAACCATCCCCCCCTTATCCATATATATAATATTTTAGGAGGTATCAGGGATTGAACAGAAAAGCAAGTGCTCAAACACTTGAGCTACATCTGCTCCCCCCAACCCTCAATATTAATGCATGTAACTATGAGCCTTTTATTGTAAAATTGAAACTTAGCCTAATAATAACTATTGCCTAAGAGTTGCCTCCTGAAAAACTTGTTACTCAAACATGTCCTCTCTCTAAGCCAAACTCACCATATAAACACACTCCCTCTGCCCGGCATAGGACATGACTCCTGGGGATGAGCCTCCCTGACACCAAGGGATTAATACCAAGCACCAACCAGCGATGCATTTGGAAAAAGACCTTGACCAAAAGGGGAAATATTAAATACAAAAGAGTTTTTACAGCTAAGAGATTTCAAAATGAGCCAGGAGGTCATTTCAGATGTTACATTTATACATGTCTCAGGCAGATCCCACTAACTGCAAGTATAAACAAAGCCTCAAATAGGGGTGCTCCTGAAGGCTCTAGAGCCATCTGGACACTTGGCCAGGCACACAACCCCTTGAAATCAGCACCCTGTCGGTGGGCCTTACCTTGAAATATATAACAACCTATTTCCCCAATGTAACATAGACTCATTTATAATTTCCCTACAACTAATTCTTCTACCCCTTTTATTTGAGCCTATATCCATTAAATATATGTCTCAGAGACTTAAATCTTTGATCTGTTCATATGCCAGTTGAGCCCTGAAGCTCAAAAAAGATGTGGCCAACAGCTACAGTTCATCAGATTCTCCCAGGACAGCGAACAAAATGATGATGATAGACAACCCCCACCCCAAAATACAGAGTATCTACAACTGCAGGCAAAACAGTTCCTTCCATCTGCCTCATAAAATCTAAGCCCCCTCAACCTGAGGCAGAGCAGGCATCACCATCCCAAAATCCTCAAGGTTGAGGAATGAACAAACATAAGGGGGCGGGGGGAATGCAGCCAATGGCAAAGTAAACTTATTAATTTTGAAGTAATGGAAGAACATTTAACATTGTTATAACACTGTTGTAAGATGTTATTAATAGGGGAAGATGTAAGAGAGGTAGGGGTGGAGTATATGGTAATCCCTAATACTTTTGAGGTAACTTTTCTGTAATCTAAAACTTCTTTAAAAATAAAAAAATATTGGATCACATGATGGAGAGAGTCCAGATTCCTGAGTTACTGCTTGGAGGAATGCTACCTGACCATCAGTGATGTGGAGGAGGGGGTGAGTGGAATTTTATTGTGTTAAGTTGCTGCATTTAATACCGAGTATGCATTAAGAAACATTATTATAAAGAATATCTGGTATTTAGGTTATTAGTATTCTAGTCTAATGAGATTGGGTTATGTAGACTTTGGTGACCTGACATGAGACTCTTAACCCCTTTTGTTATACTGTTTTAACAGAAACATGAGTTCTGAGTTCCAACCAAGTTACAAAAGTACTTTTAAAGAAAAGGAGAGGAAAAAACTTAAAAAAAAAAAAAGTTAGTATTTAAGTCTTCTGTGAAAGTGCCACATATTAGAACATCAGCACCCAGTTCTCTTTCAGGTGTTTAAGTCTTCCTTTTCAACAAATAGGCCTCCATTTCAAGGATGACAATATCCTCAGGTCCTCCAGTCTCTCATTCTAGGGTTGACATTTCTTTTCATAACCAAATAAAATGACGTAACTTGCCATACTATATACTATAGTCCAGTCAAAAGGGTCTCACACACCCACAGGAATGGATTAGTTCAAAAACAATCTTAAACTGTCACACCTCTCCATAGGTCTCTTCCAATCACCCTATATTGGCTACTCTAACCCCCATATCCTCTTCAGTTCTCTCCAAAGCAGTCTCCTTAAACACAAGATTACCTTTACTTTATTAAGCAGAGTAATTCAACACTCTGGGGTCTCCACATTTCATACACATACACACACCAAAAAAAGCCCACCAAAACTCAGTGTTGGGAAGCAGATGGGCTCAATCAGTTAGGCGCCCACCTACCACATGGGAGGTCCCAGGTTCTGGTCCTAGTGCCTCCTAAAGAAGATGAGCTAGACACCACACATGCCGTAATAAGCTAGGCACTGCACCTGCTGCAATGAACTAGACACCAAAATGAGCAGATGCTGCAAGCCAGCAGATGCCACAGCCCACAGGGAGCAGATGTGGCTCAAGCCAGTGGGCACTCACCTCCCATGTGGGAGGTCTGGGATTCGGTTCCCAGTGCCTCCTGGAGAAGACAAGCAGACACAGTGAGCAAACAACGAGCAGACAGACAAGGGAACGATGGGGGGCTGGAAATAAATTTTAAAAAAACAACTCAATATTGTTGTTAATGTAGATGCAAATGACAGAAAACCCAACTGGCATAAACATGTTCACTGTTTCTCTCAATAAACATTTGCAGTAGAGAGTCCAAGGTTGGAAAAGCAGCTCAATAATGCCAGTGTTTCATTGCCGCCACTGCCCCCTCACTTGTGAGAGGCTTTCCTCGCCCTGCTTGTGTTGTGACTCCTGGGCCAGGCCATCCCCACCACGTAGATGTCCTCTTCAACCCACTTGGATTCTGACACCTCACCCCAGTCCAAGCCACAGTGCACATGCCTTCTTCACATTGCTTGGGATCTGGTACCCCATCTCAGGCCACCCCTCTAGGCAGATCTTCTCTCTGCTTGGCCTTTGACACCATATACCAGGCCATCCTCCATATGGAAGCCCTCATTGCCCTGCTCAGGACCAGATACTTGGTGCCAGTTCTTCCCCTGTGGTTTGCTCTAAGCATGAAAATCTTCACATATAAATGCTACTTAAGTATTGAGTGTGCAAGAGGCTTTGACAGAGGCAAAGTGAAAAAAATAGTTTACTCAGGGATATTTTTATTCATTTGCATTGAGCTGATATTAACCATTATTTGTTGACTAATAATAAAAATTCAAGAGAAGCAAAATTAAAAATGTTGACTTCTGATTAAAAACTAAAAATTTCGGTTCATCTTCACTCCTTCCCCAAACCCCAAGTACAATAGTAAAGAAATGAAAGAGATATAAATTGTACAAAGAACAGAAGAGGAAATGACAACAGAAAAGAGTTGTCAGAGTAATTTTAAGATATAGAAAGTATGGGAAACGGATGTGGCTCAAGAGGTTCAGCGTCCATCTACCATATGGAGAGACCGGGGTTCGATCCCCGGTACCTCCCGGTAAAAAAAAAAAAAAAAAAAAGATATAGAAAGTAGATGGACAAGAAATAACTGACTTAGAGAAAAAGAAGCTAAAAAACCCTCACTTCCTGCAGCAGAGTACCCAACAATAATGAGTGAAGCTCTAATGCAAGACACCAGAAAATGTCAGAAATTGAAGTCACTAGTAACCTCCAAAGGGAGGAGTACAGGGTAAAGCAGAAAACAGGATTTTTCTTAAATATGAATAGATGGCTAAGGATCACCAGATATTTGAGGAATGTCTAACATGAAAGTAAAAAGAAACAGAAAATTAACCTGGAGAAAATGGAGACAATATGGAAGAAGAAAATTAGTAAAGATTGTGATAAAAAACTATTTCAAGATGAAAGGAGTGGCATGGCGAGAGGTGTGTGTGTGCCTGTGCTTGTATGTTGGCTGGTATATTAAGATAACTAAAGACTCATTTTTTATAGTATGAAATCAATAGATGATGTCTTGATTTGAAAAATCATGATATATCTATGTAAGCATGTTATTTACATGGCTATACTAGAAGAGATAAAAGAGTTGAAAATAGTTGCTTCTAAGGAAGTCATGTTTAAATGAGGGAAAAGGTGGGTGAATATTTGTCTTTGCCGTGGGGCTGCCGATGCAAAGTACCAGAAATGTGTTGGCTTTTATAAAGGGCATTTATCTGGGGTAAAAGCTTATAGTTCCGAGGCTGTGAAATGTCCAAATCAAGGCACCGTCAGAGATACTTTGTCACCAAAGTCAGCTACTAGTGATCCTGGTGTCCTGCCATGTGGACAGGCATATGGCAGGGCTCCATCTCCTCAGCCATGAGCTGCTCCGTGGGCCCAGCCCCTTGGGGGTCTTTTTCTGTGCCTCTCTGCTCTGCTAGTTCCAGACTCCGGAACCTCTCTCAACCTCTCAGGGCTTCTCTATTTGCCTACAGTCCTCTCTCTCACATGGCAGGATCAATATGGCAGCTTCCTTTCTCTTTGTGTGTCTCTCTGTGTGTCTCTGTTTACATTAGACCCAGCAAGAGGAAAGAGACTCAATTGAGTCACGACTCTCCGACATAGTCCAATCAAAAGGGTCTCACACCTATAGGAATGGATTCATTCAAGAACATAATCTTTTTCTTTTTGGGATTCAAAAAAGAACATCAAACTTTCACACTACTGTTTTTCTCCTTAGGCCCTATATTACTATGCTAAAAACAAAAATTTAATTTAAAAATTAAGTTTATACAGCTTGAACCAGCTTCATCACATTGATGCATGCAAATACTGCATAATTTGAAAGGAAGCAAGGTGTAATGATTCCTAGATTCAAGTACCAGTTCTGCCTATTTACTGCTTATGTAACTCTGTACAAGCCTTAACCCTTGAGACTCACTTTATACATTTGTAAACTGGGGATAATAACACTTGTCCTATCTATTACATTCTTTCATTTGCTAAGATTTATTGGACTCCTGCCATATTCCAACCCACGCTACTCACTGAAAGAAAAGATCAAAGGAGGTAATGGCACTTTGAAAGCTAACTTAAAATATAAGCAGTAAGGCCTACACAACACAATGTTTTGCTTGAAGGAAAAAAAAAGATTTAAGTGAGGAATATGGAACATTTCTAAAAGGGGACAAAACGGGAAGCATGGACGAAGTTATTGAATAGCAACTATTACTTGTTAAACACCTGTTATGTGCCAGGCACTGGCTATAAGATTTATGTGAATGATCTCATTTAATCCTTACTACTACCCTGCTGGATATATATTATTAAAACCATTTTGCTAGTGAGAAACCTATTACCCCGAGACTCAGTAACGTCCTTAAGATGGTACAGCCAATAAATGATCTGAATTTGGATCTATTGAATGCCAAAGCCAATACCTCTGTTTCTGTGATTCCTCTCTTCTGCAAGTCACAACCAGTGAGAAATCATGGTTTGGTCTCATTTTTTTAAATTATTTTTTTTAATATTGAATGCATTCAAAATACTATAATTTATGTATAAAATTCATAGAGAATTGCAATAAAATGAACACCTGTATACTCATAACCTAGCTTAAGAAAGAAAATATTGCCAATATTTAAAATTCCCTTTATACAATCTCTTCCATCCCCATCCCCTCCCCCTTCTTTCCATAAGTAAGCATTATTCTAGATTTGGGGCTTTCTAACTTGTCTTATACATATATGTGCACACACATACATATATACATATTCACATATAAACACATACATATTTAGGTATAAGTGTGTATATATATATATATATATATATATTTATACACTGCAATCCCTGTAAAAGATGTAAATATATGCATGTTTTAAAAATCTATCTAAATGACTCGTGTTCTTCTGGAACTCCTTTCCCTTCAAACATTAGTTCCCTAAGATTTGTTCCTGTCAACGCTTGTGATCATAATTGCATCCACCTTGCCTCTGATGATCTAGTGCTGCCAACCTGGCCTCTAGAACACTGATATTTCCATTTATTCTGGGGTACCTCCTACCATCAATCCTAATCTAGAGGACAAGCAATTCTAGGCTTTTCAGTATGCAGCAGCACATTTCACACCACATTAGTGAAGGGAGTACCCTCTGGGCCCTACCAGAGAACAGTCAGCTGATGGGTTCTCTGGTATTATATAAGAAATGCATTCTAGGGAAGCGGCTGTGGCTCAATCAGTAGGGCTCCCGTTTACCATATGGGAGGCCCCGGGTTCGGTTCCCTCCTGGTGAAGGCAAGCCCGCCCGCACGGCGTGGTTAGCTGACCCAGCAAGCACAAGCAGCAAGGGGGGGATAAATGAATAAATAAATAAAATCTTTAAAAAAAAAAAAAAAAAGAAATGCATTCTAATAACATCTCTGAACTTTTTGACCTATTCCTCATCTCTCTTCTAAAAAGTTCCAGCATATTCTCCTCATTGTTTTCAAGTTTCAAGGGGCCATTCCAGCAATGGGTCCAGTATAGTTCTGGATATTCTACCAGGTTATTAAATTAAATTGGATAATGCACCCATTTTAATAACCTCTCCCCATCCCATGCCCTCCCTGGTCCAGCACCTTTAAGATCCATTTTTAGGCAAATTCTCCCAGTACATCTTAGCCAGGTTCTGCAGTGCATTTGGTGAATAATCCCTTTCTTCACATGGCAGTATTGCCATGCTTGGCTCATACTAAGACATCTAATTATTGGTCTAGAGGCACTGAAGACAGACAAGGAAAGATCTTACAGACAAGCATCATCTTGCAAGGCATCTGCCCTAGGTGAGGCCTTTGCACAGTCTCCAGCCAACAGAAGACTGATTTTCTCTAGCAGAGGGAGGGGCTCCAGAGTCTTCTGGCCCAGAGTATTCAGAGGAATCTGGGAGTTCAAGGTCCTCAAGCCCATCCACCCAAATATCCCCATCATGGATCTCAGGGCTTCTCTCCTTCCCTTCAGGTCCCTGACTTTAGAATAAAAGACTTGTTGGACTGTGGATTAGACCTCCTTTTTACCTCTGCTGCACTTAGAATTAAATCGTGGCTCTTATTTTTCAACTCAATCACCCTCTGTCCACAGGTAATGAGATGCCCTTTAAATAATGTCATGGAGGATTTCTGGCTCGATCCACATTCTAAATTAATTGTTAACTAAGTGAGCCTGTTCTTTTCTTCTTGCATATCTTCAATAGAAGGTAACAACAACCAACTAACTCCATCATTGTTCTAATTACAGTCCCCCCCCCCTCCATCTTCCACATAAGAGCTGTAGAATAAGACAGTGCATTTTCTCTCAGCTGCACACCATCTCAGTTCATCCTGGGCGAAAGTATTACTAACTGTGATGCTGCAGCATGCCAGAGATTACCAATACTCCACTTACCAACGGTGATGGGGTCCTTGTTGCCATCTGACTAGCAAGTGGCCCAATTCTAGAATCCCAATCTGTGGGTCTTCTTTCTTGGGCTACCTCCAGGAATACTGACTTAGGCTAGGTTTCCCCAAAACTAAGTATTTGAGTGCAAGCAGTATGTTTAAAATGTGGAATATGATGTTGGGAAGTACTGGTATAGGAGTAGAGAAGTGAGAAGGCAAAGGGAAGGAACCAATACAGAGTACTTTGGTGAACAGTTTACTACTGGGACAACCAGGACTCACTCCTGCTGGGAACCTCTGGGAGACATGAGGAACAAACATCAAATTTTTCCTACCCAAGCAGGAAGGGAAGCTGTGGTGTTTGTCCTTCAACTCCCATATGCCCATGGAAGGGCTGCCCCACAACCAGATCAGGAGAAGTCCTCGGACCACAGGCAGAGTCACAAGTGCTTCCAATAAGGTTGGTGAGGACTGGATCATTCAAGACTGCCTGGGGGATATGGGCAGGACGCCAAGAGCCATCAGCTGCACCTTCCTTAACTTCCAATCTAAAGGACCACACACCCCTTTCTTATTGTGCTGCTTTCTTTTCCTTCACAGTAGTTATTGGTATCTAACATTCTATTATATCTATATTTATTTATTTATAGTCTGTTCCTCTCCACCACTAGAATATAGGCCAGAGACTTCATCTGATTTATTCACTAATGCATCCTTCATTCTTAGAACAATGCCTAAAACATTGTATAGAAGCAATAAGCATTTTTGAATGAATGAGTAAATAAAAACTAAATGATATTTGCATCATGGTTTGAAAACCCCTAATCTCTGTGGAGTTTGGGAAAAGGAAGTTAGGGTTTCAGAAGAGGAGCTCATTGAACAGATCCATGAAGGAGAGTATGAGTGTGTCAAGGAAAACAAACGTGGGAAAGTTGTTCCATTCAAAATCTTTTCGTGCTCCGTTGATTAAGAAGAAAGCTCATTCACTGAGAAGGAATGATGGAATTACAAAATCAATTTTTAAAATACCAAATGAAATAATCAATTCAGGCAAGGATTTTCAACTGATGCTAAAAGTGTTAAGAGAAAGGTTAATGGTAAAAAAGATATTCACACAATTGCCAATGTGTACCCCCACAGAGTACTTGCTAATTGCAAAGGAAAAATTATGCTTTCATAGAGGAGAGATTTAGCAGCCACCACCTTAATTTAACATAACATAAATTTAACATCACACAGTGGAACAATCTATTTAACTCTTCATGTGATGCAATATGAAGTGTACAGAATGACCCATAAGTATTCTTACCAAAGGTAAACCAAGCCTTTACACCTAACTTCTAAAGCACAAAGATAAAAGTTCACCACCACCACAAGGAAATAATCAGACAAATCTTTTTTTCTCTGGCTTCTTTCACTCAGCATAATTACCTTGAGATTCTTTTTTTTTTTACCTCTTTTTTTTTTTTTTTAAAGATTTTATTTATTTATTCATTTATCCCCCCCTTGCTGCTTGTGCTCACTGGGTCAACTAACCACGCCGTGCGGGCGGGCTTGCCTTCACCTGGAGGCCCCGGGAACCGAACCCAGGGCCTCCCATATGGTAAACGGGAGGCCCTACTGATTGAGCCACAGCTGCTTCCCAAGTCTGTTGGCTTTTTTTTTTTTTTTTTTTAATTTTATTTTACCGGGAGATCCTGGGGATCGAACCCAGGTCCCTCTATATGGGAGACGGACGCCCAACCAGTTGAGCCACATCCACCCCCTTTTTTTTACCTCTTGAGTCAACCCTCTCTTCTTTTTTATTGCTAAGTTTCATTGTATGGGTATGCCGCAATTTGTTTCCCTGTCACCTGTTGATGGGTATTTGGGCTGTTTCCAGTTTTGGGCCATTACAAATAAAGCTGCTATGAGCATATGTGTACAAGTTTTTGTTGGGGCATATGCTTTCATTTCTCATGGGTAAGTACTGAAAGGTTGAATGGCTGGGTCATCTGGTAGTTACATATTTTAATATTGTAAGAAGTGGTTCAATTGCTTTCCAAATTGCATCATTTTATATTCTCACTAGCAGTATATGAGAGTTCTAGTTGCTCCATATCCTTGCCAACACTTTGTATGATCAGTCTTTTTAATTTTATCCTTTCTATCAGGTGTGTAGCTGGTGTCTCACTGTGATTTTAGTTTGCATTTCCTTAATGACAGATAACAGTGCTTATTTGTCTCCATATATCTTCTTTGGTAAAGTGTCTATTCAAATCTTTCGCCCATTTTTAATTGAGTTGTTTGTCTTCTTTCTGATTTGCTCTTTATATATTATAATACAAATCATTTGTTAGCTAAATGTTTTGCAAATATCTTCTCCCTTTCTGTGACTTACCTTTTCTGTAGCTTGCTTTTTCATTTGATTAACAGTGTATTTTGAAGGGCAAAATATTTTAATTCTGATGAAATACAATTTATTGATTATATTTTTTTATGGTTTGTGCTTTTTGTGCTGTATTTAAGAAATCTTTGCCAAACCCAAGATCATTATGATTTTCTCCTCTGTTTCCTTTGAGAAATATTATCATTTTAGCTCTTAAATTTAGACCTATGATCCAGTTTTAGTTGTTTTTGTATATGATATGAGGTTAAGGTCAAATTTGTTATTGCTATTGTTTATTCTAAATGGCTTCAACATAAAGATATTAGGTTATTCTCCTGCTTTAATAATACCATTATCACATGCAAGATATTCCCTACAATTACTCCCTATGGTATCCATTCCATACAAAATACCATTGTGTGGTATCCATTCCTATACAAAATTTTCCTTTTGTCCCTAGTGTTTTCAAACCAGCATCTAATCCAAAAGAAAAAAGAATTTCAAGGGCTCCCCATTGTCTCCTGAATTAAACATAGAGATAGTTCACAAAAGGGTCTATAGACCTCTCTTTTCAGCCTTTTTTCCCATTACTACCTTAAACATATCCCATTCTCTGACTGACTGTCCTGCCAGCTCTTTGAAGGCCTCATACCTGCACTGATGATGCCCTTGTCCCTATCGTTCTTTCTGCTTAAGTCTCCTCCTTTCCACATGTGTTCCCATCTCCCTTCAACCATGTCTGACAGGCAGAAATTCTACTCATCTTCTGAAAACTTTACTGGTTCTTCTCTCCCTAAGCAGATGTGTATTTCTCTCCCCATAGACACCTTAGTCCTTGGTTTATACTGCCTCTATTGTTCTTTGGGTAAGGTGAGGGGATACCAAAAAACTCAGTAATCAAGTATTTTCAAGTTTAGTATCCAATCAAGTTTTACTCATTGCATTTGGTTATGTCTCTTTAGTCTCTTTTAATCTAGAACATTCCCCTACCTTTTAAAAAAATGTCCTGTAAAATGTACCATATTGTATCATTCTATTTTATAATATCTATATTATAATATTTTAATGAAGTATTTTTAAAAAATCAAAATTAATGCAAAGTATAGATGAACAAAAGATTAAAATTTTAAATGAAGACAGGATCAGTATTACTGGTTTCTCTTGGGCCTCCAGATCCAGTGAGTTTCCATCTGGCACTGGCTTTTTCTTTTACCCACTGCCTGGAAGTAAGGACTCTCTGATCCTGTATGCTCCACAGCATCTAACCCAGGGCCTGGCAACTTCTGGGCTTTCCTTCATCTGACCACAAATTTCTGCTCTTTCCATGTCCTACTTCCTTCATTAAAAGAAACAAAGAGAACAGCAGCCATGATTAAGATTTTTAAAGATAGAAGACTAATGAACGGAAAAAAATATCTAGCAGGTTTGCATTCAAAGAGAATAATAACTGTCTCCAAGACAAAGAACTTCAACTGCATCCTACGTGTGAAGATAGACCGCAAGGAATAAAAGCTATCGTCTTAAATATTTCTCATTTTTAAATGCTCTTTATTGTATCAATAATAATCACCCTGAATAATTGAAATCATCATGCTCCCTTCTTATCCTTGACGTAGAAAAATTTGTGTCTTAAATAGGATGCATGTTCTTGAAATAAAATTAATATATAAGATATAGGTCCTTCCCAGATGTTCTTTTTTTTTTTACCGGGAGGTCCCGGGGATCGAACCCGGGTCCCTCCATATGGGAGACGGACGCCCAACCAGTTGAGCCACCTCCGACCCCCCCCAGATGTTCTTATCTTGTAGTTATAGATTTCTTTCCTGCAGCAGGGATGAAAAGAATTGTCTGTTTAGGGAGGCGGCTGTGGCTCAATCAGTGGGGCTCCCGTTTGCCATATGGGGGCCCCGGGTTCGGTTCCGGGGCCTCTGGTGGGGGCGGGCCCGCCCGCACGGCGTGGTTGGCAGGCCCAGCGAGCACAAGCAGCGGTGGGGGATGGATGAATAAATAAATAAAATCTTTAAAAAAAAAAAAAAAAAGAAAGAAATAGGTAATTCCAGGGGGACGGATGTGGCTCAAATGGTTGGGCGTCCGTCTCCCATATGGAGGGACCCAGGTTCGATACCCGGGACCTCCCGGTAAAAAAAAAAAAAAAAAAAAAAAATCTGTTTTTGTGGCAGTCACATTCTTTGTGATTTAATAACCACTTGACAGTCTTCTCTTTTGTGATCCTAAATTTTAAAATAAAATCTATGAAAGTATTCAGTGGCAATATGGTATCTCAGTATAACCATTGTGCTCACGTATTAATCAGAGATTTAATTATCTACTTTATTTTTTCTGGCATCCTGATATCATATGTAGTCCATTTTCTAATCTGGTCAGAACTGGTTTGGCCTCTCATAACTCTGTAAAGACCTGTATAGTACAGATAACCTCAGTGCTTAAGGAAAAAAAAAACACCTTAAACAACTTACTGATCTGCTGTATGTTGTTACATTCTTAGCAGCATCATTTCTAATTGTATATATAATATTGTTTGTTTAGTAATATATTCTACTTTTAACATTTTCTAGACCTATCAGAAGATAAATACAAGCAAAATTCAAATGGCTTGAGATAATTACTTCCTGTATAAAAGAATAAATCTATGCTCCTTAAATTAAATTATGCCCCACATTCATTGAAAACTTAAAACTGTCACTAATTATAATGCAGATCCATTTCTTTAGCTCCATCTTAAGTATGAACAATAATGGAACAAGAAAAAAAAAGACATAAAACATGAAATATTATTTACATGAAATAAAACTGGTTTGAACACAGGCCTGGATTTCTTGTTTGTTAATCCAATGAAATCTAACACATCTAAGATGTATCTTGCCTATATCTGGGAAAGAAAGTAGCCAATGATTATTCACAATTATCAAAAGATGGAAGCAACCCAAGTGTCCATCACCTGATGAATGGGTAAACAAAATGTGCTATATGCACAATGGAATATTATTCAGCCATATAAAGGAATGAACTTCTGATACATGTGGATACATGGATGAACCTTGAAGACATCGTGTTTGGGGAAATAATCCAGACACAAAAGGACAAATATTTTACAATATCACTGATATTAAATAATTAGAGTAAGCAAATTCATAGAGTCAGAAACTAGAATACAGGTTACCAGGGGCCAGGGTGTGGATAGGGAATGGGGAGTTAATGCTTAAATTGTACAGAGTTTCTATTTGGGGTGATGGAAACGTTTTGGTAATAGATGGTGGTGATGGAAGCACAACATTATGAACATAACAGAACTGAATTATATATTTGAATGTGGTTAAATGGTGTAAATTTTAGGTTGCATAGGTGTTACTGGAATAAAAAAATAAAAATAAAAAACATAGGACTGTACAATACAAAGAGAGAACCCTAATGTAAAATCATGGACTATAGTTAATAGTATAATTATATTCTTTCATCACTTGTAACAAATGTATCACACTAATGCAAGGTGGTAATAATAAGGGAAGTATATGGGAACTCTGTATTTACGCATGGTTTTTCTGTAAACCTACAACTTCTCTAATAAAGAAAAAAGAAACTAGCCAATGACTTGGATGCCTTATATGTTTATTGGCATCAACATAATGGTGATTCATACATTATCTTTTTATTTTTTCAAGAGGTACTGGGGGTTGAACCCAGGACCTCATACATGGGAAGCAGGCACTCAACCACTGAGGTACATCTGCTCCCCTCTTGAAAACTTAACAATTTTAGATTTTATTACTAACTATAGGTAGAAATAAATTGATATATGTTAACCATTTGCTAGGAAGGAAGATCCAGATATGCTCCAGGATAAGAAAACAGGTGGAGAGTATCTTTTGGGACAGTTGCCTTTCTCTTGCTGGGTTAAATTTTATAGTAAAGATTTAGAAAAGGATCTGCATTGTAACCCAGGAGGACTTATTCCTGTTAACCTAAGGAGAGGGAACTGCTTAGTCTAGAAAATGATAAATCTGTTGTGGGTACCACTGGTATCATAAGTGATCATGTAAGCAAGTGGTTTCCTCAAGGAAAGAAGGAAAGACCTACAACATAACAGGTACTTGGTACCTCAGGAAGTCTCTTGTTGCTGAATACTGAATATCTGACAGCTTTGAAGCTTTGATCAATGGCAGCAATATTGCTTGCCTTGTCTACTGCAGTCACTATGTCTGCACCTAGTCACTATGTCTGGCACAGAGTAAGTGTTGAATACATTTGTTGAGGAATTTTAAAAGACTATGAGGTTCATTGGGCCCCTAACACCTTCTCCAGGAGAATGTAAAAGAAGCTACCAGAAACTAGATGAATGAATGAATGTGATATCCAAGGTGATTTTCTTTAGAATCTATTTTCATTTTGAGTACATAAATATCTTTTGAATGCCAACTAAAGCACTGCTCAGCAATGTATGGTATAGAATGAAAAGATACTGCTCATTATTCTGAGAGCTACAAACAAGAGCTTTTATATTCTCTCGACCACATGATACTGCAGGAGAGAGAATGCTTACCTGCCAAAGAAGAAAAAGGAAAACTTTAGGGAGCGTGACAATTAAGTATGAATTTAAATAAAATTGATTGAGACCAAAACAAAGGTTTAATGACTAGAGTAAATGTATGGAGTCAATGAAAACAGCTCAATAAAATCAAAAGCGAAATAGTTCATGCTACTTGTAAATGGACACAAGAATTGTGGTCTCTTGAAGCGGTCAGAAAGCTTGTGTATGCTTCTGTAAGTCATTTGAGACACGCCGTAATCACCAGAGCAGTACAGAGAAAAATCGAGCAGCCCCTTTGCCCGTCCCTCCTTTCCTTCCCAACACACACACTCTCTCTCTCTCTCACACACACACACACACACACACACAGTCCTCTTTCTAAGGATCTCTGAATTACAGATAGTTGAATACAGCCATGCTTAAAACAAAACAAAGCAAAGCACAGGCTTACACAATTAGGACGCGGTTCTCGTTACCAAAATAGCAGTGAAGTAGTACTGACCTTTCCTGCTTCCACACCCTGACTGACTTTTTGTGACGTCCTTTATTCTTCAAATCTGGCCTGGATATATATTTTAAGCTGATTTTATCTGTACACTAATTGCAATGCATCAAGTAGGAAAGCAATACAATTTTCCCTAAATCCTATCCCACACAAGGACAGCCCAAACTTGAATTTTGGATTTGGGAGCTATACTCAAGATAGATCAAGAAACAGAATGATACGGCAAATGTAGCAAAATGTTTAAAGTTGGTGGATCTGGGTATCTGGGTGGGGGGTATGTTGGAGTTCTCTGTATTATTTTTGCAACTGTCCTATAAGTTTGAAATTATTTCAAAATAAAAAGGTTTAAAAACAACAACAAGGAAACATATAAACACCAAGATTCCAACTATTGGGCAAACACTCCTAAAGGATTGGAATATAACAGATTGGGGCGTTCTTAGAATATCCTTCAAGGAGGAAGTGATATAAAGTAGTGGTTTAGGGTCAGAAGGCTCAGGTTAGTACTTACTAGCCTGGAAAGTCACAAAGTCTGTCTGAACCTCATTTTCCACATCTGTAATATAGGGATTGTAATAATATGTGTCCTTCATAATATGCAGTATTTAAAGAAGGTAAGATAGTGAAAGCAAAAGTAATTTGTAAAGGGAGCTGATGTGGCTCAGTGTTTGAGTGCTGGTTTCTCACATACAAGGTCCCAGGTTCAATCCCTGGCCCTGGCACCTCAAAAAAAAAAAAAAAAAAAAAAAAAAAAAAAGAATTTGTACACTATCATCATGATTTTCATTATTGTTCCTTCCCTCCCTGGGAAAACACAGGTTGCCCAACAGGTACCCAAGAAAATGCTTAGATGTTTTTAAGGTCTAATTCAACTCTTGTTGTGACCTTGTAAGACTGGAAATAAAACAGCTTTGCTTTCAAGTCTGTTATCGTTATCACCACAGCTGCAGCATATGGCCGTGCTGATTAGGCACTGCACAACTCCTGGTAGGGTGGGGGGAGTGGGGCGGGCACCATCATATATCTCGGGATCTGGGGCTGAAAACTAAGGCTGAGCAGGTAAAGATCACAGATCCCACGTTCTACAGAAAACTCATAAATGGTTCAGAGCTAGCTATCCAAACAAGTGTCAGATAGCCCTCACATTTCAAATAAATTTGAGAAGTACAGTAAATTTAATGAACAAAAGAGATTCCCATTCCAAAGCTTTAACTAAGCCTTTTTTTAAGTGATAAAAGATTGATATACAAATATTAAAACTAGAAAGAGACAATGAAAATGCAGGAATTTTATCCAAATTAAAAAATAAAACTTACTTTGAAATGTGTACAATCTTATCTTAACACAGTGCTAAAAATATATTAAGTCCTACCTTCAATTCTCAGATTAGCTACAGCATGTATCTCCTAAAACAGAAATTTTAAATAATAGCTCTAAGAAAACAAGAACTTTCTTCCTCATGAAATTGAATTTTGCTGAGAGAAAGAGAGAGAGAGAGAAGGAATGAGAAACTGAAAAGAGGAGAACATGACACTCAGAACTCTGGTCTACTTGATGGCAAGGAACTCTGATCCTAGCATTTAGATATTTTCCAGGAGTTTTCTCCCTTAAAGTTTGTTCAGTTCCATCCAACAGCTTATTAGGATTTTTTAAAAAATAGAAAAATTATTCTAACCTTTATCTGTAAAAATAAACAAGTGAAAATAATGGATATTCTAAGGAGAAATGAGGGAGGGAGCCAGCCCTACCAGATACTAAAACAGATAAAGCAATAATAATTAAAACTTTGTGGTACAGGTATGAGAATTCAAATTTCTCAGTGGAATATAATAGCCTATAAATGGACATTAGTACATATAAAAATGCATGTAAATGATGTATCACAAATCAATTGGGAAGGAAAGAGCATTACATAAATGGTAATGGGTTGAATAGCTAGAATTTGGGAGAAAAAAACCACTCATATCACTTCATATCATAAATAAAAAATGAATTTTAGAATATGTAATGAGATTAAAAGAAAAAAAGTCAAGATACAGATGAACTAAAAGAAATAGAATTAAATATTTTTCAAGCTTCTGGAGGAAGTATTTCTTTTTTTTTTTTTTTTTTTTTTTTAAAGATTTTATTTATTTATTCATTTATCCCCCCCCCTTGCTGCTTGTGCTCGCTGGGTCAGCTAACCACGCCGTGCGGGCGGGCCTGCCCTCACCAGGAGGCCCTGGAAACCGAACCCAGGGCCTCCCATATGGTAAACGGGAGCCCTACTGATTGAGCCACAGCCGCTTCCCTGAAGTATGAATTTCTAAGCTTAGAAGCAATGAAAGAAATACAAATATGACAACATAAGAACAATGTAATTTTAAAAGTTAAAAAATTACAGGCAAACAGCAAACTAGTAAACATAATCATTTACAGGAAAGGATTAAAAACTTTAAAGAGACAAATAAATATATGTAAGAATTACTAATAGACTAATAGACCCTAATAGATAAATGAGCAAAGGGCGCACACAGAAATTTATAGAAGAGCTACTACAACTAGTATTAAACAACAACAACAAAAAAATTCACCTGCATCTGTGATTTTTAAAAGCAACAAACAAAAGCAAAGATGCATTATTTTCCCTCCTTAAATTGGCAAAATTAAAAATGCAATGATGCTCAATAATGTGGAGAATGCAGAGAAACAGATACACTTATGCATTCCTAGTGACATTTTACATGGGAACAACATTTAGAAAGCAATATGTTTGACAAAATATATTAAGAAGGAAAAATAAAAGAGCTCCTTCTCTTTTACTCAGGGTCCCATTTCTGGAGAGGAAGAAAATAATCAAAGGTATAGAAAAAAACAGGAACTAGGACTCTCATAGAATATTATATATGATTATAAAAGACTGGAAGCAACAAAATTATGTAGCAATTAGAAAGTGGTTCAGTAAAGTACAGACACTGGCATATCAGTAGATGTTTTGAACAAAACAAAATTTGTATGAATGAAACATATATGTGATAGAATATTTTTCAGCCAAAAAAAATTCACTACATAAATTGAATGACAATGCTGTGTAGCTATTGTTTGAAGGCTTTTCTCCTCCTCTGCCCGGCATGCTTACCAAGTTCCTTCTGATAAAGCCCTTTCCTTCGGAGAATTCCTTCCCAATTTTGTGTGACCCTGGTGGGGATAGAAATTATGGTGGCTCACTCTCATCTCTGCCAACAGATTGGCACGTGGCCCTCGTTGAACTTGTCACAATGTAACATGCCCCTGGACATAGTAATTGGTCAAAGGAAGGATACATTTTCCGTGCCATAACCAATTTGAATCCATTTCCAGAATTTTCCAAATTGATGGTAGACAGAGTCTCTGTCTTTCCTTTTGGGTCTGCAAGGATGTAGACCATAGGCTGCTAGCACCTGTATCCCCTGCTGGCTGGGTTCAGAAGTGCAGCCTAGGATGGAAACAACAAAGAAAGCGGAGTTAACGAGGGAGGAAAAGAAAGAGCTATGGTTGGTGGCAAGGCTCCAGGATGTGTAAGTTCATTGAGGGTGGTGGGCCACACTGTTGGAGATGTTTTTGTGGGATGTGGTGGGAGGTGTGGGAGGTGGGCAACATGGGAATCCCAGTGGGTTCCATGTAATATTTTGGGTAATCTAAGCACCTCTTAAAATATATGTATATATATATATAAATAACATTTTTGTAAGCAAATACACATATATGCATATATATTTATATATCATTTTGCAAATGTTTGTATGTATTGTGAGAATTTTGATTTTTACCCATAATAAAAAATAAAATAAAATAAAAAATAAAATAAAATAAAATAAAATAAAAAAAGAAAGAGCTAGGAAATCGTTTGAGATCCCTTCCCTGGATATAGCTGAAGCCCCTAGACTTCCCACTTACATAAGCATTCCTGACACATGGCTTGGAATGTTTAAACAGATTTGAGTTGGGATTCAACCCTTAGCATTTGTGTCCTACCTCACAAAGAAATAATTCTTGTGCAATATTTCTGGTGGCCAGAGCAGTCTTTTAAAAATGAATGTCAGGTCACATCCCGCTCCACTTAAAATCTTACAATAGTTTCACATTGCTTTTAGACCAAGAAGCAATCTCTCTACCATGACCTAAGAGTTCCCACAGAACCCTGTCTCTCCCTCTGTCTTTCGCCCTTCATCTTTCACCTCATCTCCCTCCATGTTCCTCTTGCTCATTTTCTCATTCCACATTGGCCACCTTTCTGTTCCGCAAGCAAACGGAGTTCACCCCTGTCCTGGGGCCTTGCACTTGTTATTCCATGCAAGGGATGCTCTGGCGCAGACCTTCACAGACTGGTCCTTTCTTGCCCATCATGTCTTGTCTCAAAAGGAATGTGAGACCTTCCCTGACCACTCACTCTACATGACTCTCCACTATTTATTTCAGGATACCTGTCTCTATCTTAAATTATCTTATTTGCATGCTTGTTTATTATCTGCCTTCTTTATTAGAATAAGGGAAAGTTTTAGGATTAAAACTGATATGTATATTGAGACTATAATTAGAAAACAATAAACACAGGAGAAAAGACTGAAAGAAAATACATCAGATATGTAACATTGGGATGATGGGGTTTGATTATATCTGAATTTCCTTCATCTTTTTCTATTTTTCAAATTTTCTATAATGTGTTTATATTGTTTACTTAAGACATAGACAGAAAAAATCATGTGCTCTTCAGAACCCAATAAACTTCCTGGTATTTTTATGGAGAATTTCAGTAACCACAGTCTTAATTTTCAGAAACTATAACGGCAAACTTTACCATCAACCAGCCTCAGAAAAATCTCTTGCAAAAGAGGGGGGGGGAGGGAGGGAGGAAGGAAGGAAGGGAGGAAGGAAGGAAGGAACCAAAAAAGAACACTTAATATAATAGTTCATTATGTTGTTCCTACTCAGAAATAATAAAACTTGCTTTGATTCATTAATTAAAGCCACCAAAGCACAAAATATAACCGTGATAGGCTTTCTATGTGTACACATAAGCTCATATCAAAGATCAGATACAGTAATAAAAGTTCTTATAATTATCTGGCCCACTGCCACAGCCAAGTACACAATGAAAAGTATCCAACAAAATGCTATTTATTTTCTGCAACCTGGGTATAGTTAATTGAAAATTAAAAACCCAAGGCCTGGAAATTCGACAATTTTTATTTTTAAAAGTGGTATTTACAATTTTATTCTTTTAACTTAAAAATCCATAAAAGTTTCTCCAAAATGCTAAGGTGATCACATTAGTTCCTTAAACTCCACGGTGGCCTCTTTCTTCTTGGTCACACTTATCTTCAGTCCTAGGCCTCTCATAACAATTTCCTACATATGGACCTTGGCTTTCCAGCCCTCCCAGAGATTCCACAACTGTCCTCTCTGGTTTATCTGAGCGTTTCACCTGTTTCTCAACCACCTCTCCTCAACTTGATTGATCACTTCATCTCTTTTTTCCACAAATAGTTACTCAATGCCTGTTCTTGATAGGTGCTGGGCATAAACAAGATGTTCAAGTTTATTGGAAGGGACAAACAAAGCCAAGAGAACAATCAAAATAACTACAGATTTGGGTAATTTCTAGGAAGGAAACAAATAGGGCTTCCAGCTAGAATGGTCAGGGAAGGTCCCTCTGAAAAGAGGTTGTGATCTGCAGCAAGAGAGGGAGCCAGCCTAGGGCAGAAAAAACCCTGTTTGAAGGTCTCTGTTGCTGGAGTATTTAAAGCAAGGGCATGGAATGAGGTTAGTGTGATTAGATGATGCCAGATCAAGTGTGGCCTTATACATCACGATTGGCTTTTATTCAAAGTGCAATTTCAAAACCATGGAAAGGTTTTAAGCTGACAAGTGATGTGATCTGATTTACTTTTATTTTTGTTTTATTCATTCCTTTATTTGCCAGTTTTCAAAATAATGAGTGGTTTCCTTAGTATCCTTCAAAGACTTTTAAGAAAAATGTCATTATGGATTCATGGATTTAAACATTATGATCTGTTTTTATCTCTTGCAATTGCAATTTTTATCAGTACTTAAATTAGCCCATCATGTGGGCCTGTGGGAGTCTCTTCAAGTTGCCTCTGAGTTCTTTTGATATGACCTCAGTACTGTTCAGTTGCTTCATTGCTCTTTGGTAAGACAAGATGTCCCAGAATAGTCTTTCACATTTCTTGCCCTTGACCTGTAAGAAGCTTATTCTCCAAGGAGCTCTGATTCCTTTTATTGGGAAGTAATATTTGGAAGTCACAAATCTGGGTGTGATTTTAATATCATTCTTGCTTTCATGTGGAGGATGGAATAAAAGAGGGAAGATTGGGATTGGAGAAACTGGTTAGGACCACATGCAGAGACTAGCCATATGTTGCCGGTCAGGACCTGGGTCTGTGAAAACAGTGCCGCGGATGAGAGAGAAAGAATAAGACAAAGAGAAGAGAAACTGGGATCAGGGGACTCTCCGTCCAATATGGATAGAAGTTGCAGAAGTCCAGGTGAGAGACAATGGCCATCTCAACTGAGTTATTGACAGAGGAATTGAAGTGAAGTAGACTGATGTGACATATATGTGGCATGGCCAATGTACTTGCTGTTGGATTAGATGTGGGGAATGAAAAAATAAATGAAAAGAGAACTTCGAGGAAAACATCAGTTTTGGGGGAAAATGATGGGGAATATCGATCAGAATAATGGATATTCTTGGAAAGATTTCAACTGGGATATTAAATCATTATTTCAAATCCCAGCAGCCTGAATTTTATTTTAAAGTTATTGTATAGGGAAGCGGCTGTGGCTCAATCAGTGGGGCTCCCGTTTACCATATGGGAGGCCCCAGGTTCGGTTCCCGGGGCCTCCTGGTGAAGGCAAGCCCGCCCACACGGCGTGGTTGGCTGACCCAGCGAGCACAAACAGCAAGGGGGGGATAAATGAATAAATAAATAAAATCTTTAAAAAAAAATAAAATAAAATAAAGTTATTGTATAAACAATGTCTCCAAAAATACCATAAAATTAGAAACTGTTTACATTACTTTGTATATACTCTTCTAGTCCTTGCTGATTAAATCTACAGCTTAACAGTTGCAAGCAGTATGTTCATGCTGCTTTGTGATCTACATTTTCCCATGTAGACAATTTGAAACCTTATCACTTTAAAAGCTACTCAATGATACTTATAATAATTTATTTAATCATTTTCTTATTTTGTGGCCCTTGAGTTGCTTCCAATTTTTCATTATTGTGTCTCTGCTAAGACACTAGCTATATGTAGAAAAAAGAGATAGAAGTTACCTTAAGCTGAAAGGGGTAATTTATTATATTGACAGAGGTTGTGTTATGGAATTAAAGAGTAGAAATATGGCTGAACCTCAGGAAGGAACCAGAAAGTTGTCAGTCCATTCTTTATTTCTTATCTCTGTTTCTCTTGGTGAATCTCTATTCTTTTTTCCTTTACTCTGATTCTCTCTCCTTGTAGGGAATAGGGTTACTCCATAGTTCAAGTTTATTTTACCACCCTGACCACATGCAGAGACTAGACTTTAATTCTATCTCCCAGTACCACATCCTTGGAAAAGAGGGCCTAAATGGCCAACTTGCCTTAAGTCCAGCCCTGGTTGAGCTGCTATTCAATACAAACTTTTTTGTCAGGGGCCCACCTTGTGACTGGGGATGAGAGGCCGTTCCTAGAAGACAGAAGATGACCCATGGGCTGGGCTGACCTCCTAAAAGTTATCACCACACTTTGAATAATGCTGCTGTAAACAATTCTGTAGAAGACACATTTTTCCTTTGCCCTTAGAGTATGTTCTTCAAAGTAGAATTACTGGGTCTCTGAGTAGGAACAGTTTCATGATTTATCCCTCAGACAATGTAAGCTGGCCATGCTGGCGACATGAGAAAAATAAGGGTGTTGGGAAATACTGGTCTGGCAACTCTCAAGAAAGTTTTCCTTATCTTCATGATATGCCTTTTAAGTCATTGCCTCATCTGTCCTCAGTAAGTACTAGAATGAGTAAGCTCTCTTCAGTTTTTTTGTGTGTGTTGCTGTTGTTGTTGTTGTTTGTGTCCTTCAGTAGTATTTACTGAATAGAGGAAATGAGAGGGCAATTCAATCCAACGCTCATGTTGTAACATCACACTCTTAAAGATTTCTTCCCACAAATAAATATCCCACACTCTCTCATCTTTTTTATTGGTCCCATTTTTTACCCCTTTTAGCACCCTCTCTCTAATTTCCCCCTGGGACTGAAGATTTGAAAACTCCTCCCCACCCCGACCCTGGAGGTATAATATAATGAAATACCCGTCAGCATAAACTATTAATTTCTCTACATAAAAGGCAACTTTTTTTTTAAGATTTATTATATTTATTTATCCCCCTCCCCTTTATTGTTTGCGGTCGCTGTCTGCTCGTCTTCTCTTTAGGAGACACCAGGAACCGAATCTGGGACCTCCCATGTGGAAGAGAGGCGCTCAATCACCTGAGCCACCTCAGCTCCCTGGTTTGTTGTGTCTCTTATTGTCTTTCCTCTGTGTCTCTTTTGTTGCATCATCATGTTGTGTCAGCTAGCTGTGCCTGCCCACCGTACAAGCTTACCTTCTCCAGGAGGCACTGGGAACCAAACCTGGAACCTCCCATGTGGTAGGCAGAAGCCCAATTGCTTGAACCACATCTGCTTCCCATAAAAGGCAACTTTTAAGGATATTGATAACCTAAATACTTCACATTTTTCACAAAGTTACATTGCTCTTTTTAGTCAGGTCCAGAGTTTTAATCTACCTTTGGATTTCTTGATTTCATGAATTCGGACATTGGGCTGGAGTCAGTACAAAAATCACGTGAAGTGGGGAGAAAGGTAGGCAAGAGAGAACCAGGACTGTGGATGTCCCAAGCTACTGCCATCCAGGCTTGACATGGTGTGGTAGACTGTGAGAGAGGCCACCCACAAAAGGAGGGAGAGTGAGGTGTCAGCTAATAGCAAAGATGGGAGGTTTCTGACTGACCTATAGGAAATGCCGAAAGTTAGCCTCTGAGCAGGCAGACCAGTTTCTGAAATTAAGGATCCTGACTGGGCAAGAAGGCAGATGTAGGCATGAGGCAGAGGTCAAAAGAGTGGATGAAAAATATGGCCCAATCCAAGGGACCAAAAGGATAAGCAGATTCTTGCAAAGGCACTGCCAGACTACAATTCTTGGTTCTAACACAGTAGACTCATCCTTCTGTTGTGTTTTTAAATACAAGCAAAGAGGGCTGGCATAGCCTCCACAGCAAGGCAGCACTCTGCAGGGGCCAGGCAGGGGTCAGCATCCCCTGGAGGGTCTCATGGTTCCCAAAGGAGTACTTTCACAAGTATAATGGGGAGAGAAGAGGCTGTTTCCATATAGTAGTCATGGTTCTATACACTCCCACCTAATTTTAAGGGTACAAAGGGAATGGCAGTTGGTTTCTGAGTTTGCAGGGGTAGGTATTAAAAGCAAATTAATAAAATGTTCTAAAACTGACTGAGGTGATGACAGCACAGCTTTGTGATGAAAATGAGAGCTACTGAGCGCACACTTTGGATGAATTGTACAAGGCATGGGACTGTATAACACAGTGAACCCTGTGATGGCTGATGGTCTGGTTAACATTACAAATAGAGTGTTTTCTCATGAACTAAACAAATATATAATACTAATACATGGTGTTAGTAATAGGGTGGTTTTAGGGGGAAATACACTAAATATAAGCTATGGACTATAGTTAGCAGCAATATTTTGATGATGTTCTTCCATCAATTGTGACAAATGTTCCACAACAAGGCAAGGTGTTGGTTGTGGGGTGATGTATGGAGTCATGTATGTTACGCATGATTGTTTTGTGAACTCACAACCTCTTCAATTAAAAAAAAGAATGAAAGGAAAATTTGACAGGTGGGCAAGGTAAGCAAATAAGTACTTAGAAAACTGTTTTGAAGCTTATGGAATGAACAAGGCATTAGTGTGAAATACAGGGCCTTCTAACTGTGCTTAGTGAGATGGTTGGCTATTTGTTTTAAAGAAGTCAAAGATTAGCAAAAGCCACACTAGCCATGTTTTAGGGAATGGCTGTGAGCAAAAATTACAGACGTAGAGAGGGAGAGGAGGGCACAAGGGCAATTAAGCAGTTCTCTGTTAGGGGACATTTAATTTAAAATAAGACAAACATCTATTGTATTAGAAAACAAATATTTTGCAACTTTTCCATCTTTACCACCTTACTTTGCTGTTTTCAGACTTTGCTAGAATATGAGATCAAAGAACAATGCGAAGTGCAGATAGAATATGGTTTGATCCCATTCATCAGTCTTGAGGGAAATATTTAGCATGTGTTTTCAATACATTATAATTCCCCCAAAATGCCTTTTTTCTTCATTCTGTTGTATTTTCCCAATGTGGCTTTATTTAAAAGTGCACAATTCACAAAAGATCAGGGCTTACTCCAATGAATATGCCCACATTTCTTATTTGATATAACTCGCATGCACTGCTGTCTTTGTTAGCGACTAACCCCCCAGTGAGTACTTAATTCTTAATAAATATTAACTGATGTATTTGCTATTATGTTCTTGGCTAGAAATTATATGACTGGGCATACTCTGAAATTTTTCCCCTTTTTGGATAAGGTGCTTTTTGTAATAACTATTCAAAATATTCGGTTGCTTCCTTGAATTTGAAATAGAGAGAAAGATATTCTAGGACCTTCTAACCACTAGGGAAATGTAACTCTTCAACAGAATTGCATCAAATGAAACATCCAGCCTAAACCGAGGAATGGCCTTCTTACCATAAACTCTAGCATGTTAGTAGAATTTTCTAAAAAAAGAGGAAATGCCTCAAATAAGGCATTATTAATAATTATAACAAGATGATCACACTGGACTCTGATTTAATTAGATGGGACTTCAATTTTCAGGGCGGTGAACTCCAACTTGTATTTAGTAGGATATTTTTCTATGTTACTGACCTAGTTTCAGACTCACAAACCCCACGTCCTAGGAGAGTAAGAAGAAAAGCTATTTGCTTATATTCTTCAATTTATTACACTAATTTATGGCCCTTCAAGTCTGGGCAGGGGATGAGCTGTTCTTGTTTTATAGAAGAACCTTTTTGTCCTTTGTTGGGGACGTTTCCAGCAATTTAACAATTGACTCTAATAGAATCTTATGAATAAAACTAATGAAAACATGAAGAAATGAACTCTAAAGACCAAACATACAGTAGCTTATTGTTCCCTCTCTGGAGAATAGAAATACCTTCTCTAACAAGGTACAATAGTGCAAACAGGAACTAACACTCAGGTTTCAATGCATAAGGCATTCAGGGTCAAAAGGAGGCTAATATTGCTGACCTTAATCTGGTCAGTAAGAAGAAACTCCATAAATGAGTATAAGCAAAAAGGAAAATGTGTTCCAACCTTGGGTTGTGTTCAGATGGTTATTAAAGTTGTTTTAAGAGTGAAATGAATAACAAAATGTAGTTCTTTGTCCTTTGACCCATCTTGTGTTTTTTTTTAAATGGGGTTATATATAAGTAGTGTTATCTCTTTCACTAAAGTCAAACCTTTTCTTCCCCTTCTAATGGATCTTGGGGAATATGTGGGAAACATGGAAAGGGAGAATGGTACAACTAAAATATCTAGAGGGTTTTTAATTACCAAATTCTTCAATACATAAAGCCTTCTACTAGAATTGCAATCAGGGAGAGACACAGACAGGGCAAAAACCTCACTTCCTTGGGTCTTAGTGCCCTCATCACAAAACGAGGGGGTATCTACCATGAGTGGTTAGCAAGTGTGCTACCCCTGCTACTTATAGGGCATGAGATGATTTTAGGTGCCACGTGGACAATTGTTTTAAGTTCTGTATTTATCTTAACTAGCCTGTCAAATCTGTGATGTTCATGAGTATTACTGCTGAGAAGTAAAGTGGGTATTTAGTTTAAGAAAAAAAAAATCAGTCAACTCAAAGAAAAATATTAAGAAAATCATATGAAGATGTGAAAAAAATAATAACATGTTATTTTGAATGAGCGACATTTAGAAAACATTGATCCAAATAATCCTTAAGGTATGTTTTAGCTCGAAGTCTGAATGTCCATGATTTTAAAACCTCCTTTCCAAACCCTGCTCACATTAAACTAAAGAGAAGACAAAATTTAATTAAGCAGACAAATGTTAATTGGTTGAAGTGGAAGGGAAGAAAAAAGGAAAGTGCTTAGATAGCCATTTGGCTTGAGAATCATTCAAGAATTAAAACTGGATACATTTCCTTTGATTTTGACATGGGGTTTTTACTCAACTGTCTAAACAACCTCATGAAACACTTTCATAAAAGCCTTTCAAAAACTGCCTTGCATTATAAGCTCTGTTAATATGCCCCCAATATTTGCATATATGATCAACACTGGTGTTCTAAAACATTGACAAATTCTGTTGTGGTTGTCTTTTAATTGTTTGCTGAAATGGTGACACAAGAAAAATAATAATATACTCACTTAACCTCACTCATTGAGTGGCCAACAATGACCTTGCACTTTATAAACTTTATCTTATGCAATCCTCACAACAACCCTATAAAGGAGATATTATTTCCCCTATCTTACAGTTTAAGAAACTGCAGTTCTTTTAGTTTCCTAACTTGCTATCTTACCCAAGGTTTCACAGTTAGTCCGTGGTGAATATTTTTTGAAAAGCTACCCAGGTCTGTCTCATTCCTAAGCACATACTTTCTCCAAGCATAAAAACTTTGTGTGAGTTTTAAAAGAAACATCTCTCTCTATATATATATATGAAATAAAAAGATATTTGGACTTGACCAAGAAAACCTTTTGGGAGAACTAATTCTTGAAGAGTAGGTCAGGGACTTGGGCTGAGGCAGCAATGAGGGTGGGTCATGTCAAAGAAATAAGCAGTTATCCTAGAGATCTGCCACCTCTGCCTTAAGAGTGTATGCCACATTCTGGGTTCCCCGAAATGGCACTACCCCTCCTCCTCTACACAAAACCACTCCTGCCCCCCACCACTCATGCCCAGGGTGAAAAGCTGGCATCTTTCATTACTGCAGTAGCTCCAGTCCCTTGCCCCCCAAAACTTATCCACCTGCCCACATCTCCAGCTCAGAGCCTATTCTCTCTCCACCAACTGTTAGTGACCACACCGCTTTGCAAGGGTACAGAGTCACCCTGCAGGTGACCGGCTCCCCTTGACCTCTCCTCTCCTTCCATCCTCATAGGTCCTCTTTGACATGCTCTGAGAAGTCTAACGAAGACTAGCGGCTTGTTCCCCTTTCCTTTTGAATTCTCTCTGTTGTCCAAAAATAGCATGGGGGTGGGGTGGGTCTGGGGTTGAGAAATTATTTCTGAAAATAAAATAATCAATCCCTTGATCCTTCTAGAAAAGAGAAAAATTCTTATATATATTTATTTTAAACTAGAGCAGAAGAAGTATCTCATCAAGTGGGGGAAAAACTGAAAACATTTACTGTATTTGGAAAGCAGCCTTAGTTGGTAAGAGACTAAGGAGAAAAGGGAGCTACCTGTAAACTTACCTTGTTGAAAACACCATGGCTTCAGTTACAGACAGCTGACAGGTGGTGACAGCAGTTCCCCAAGGGCCAAGAGCCCAGCAAAAAATATGTATGTCTGGATGTAAGCCCTTGGTTTAATCCCACCACCAACCGTGTGTGTAATCAGTTTCTTTTCCACTCACAGGTGAAGAACTAAAGGAAGCTGCCCCCTCAGGGAACCTCTCCATGGGCGGCCCTCTTATCTTCCCAACCCACCTATTAGTGTGAACATATGAAATCGTCATCTATGTAGTTCAAAAATGACCAAATGTCAGCAGTTCCAACCTATCCATTTTCTTTCCATTACAGGAGGTGGCACCTCTGCCTTGTACTTGGCCTCCACCTCATGCACATTGCACAGGACATCTCAACTGGACTGTTCCTTTGCAGCACCAATCGCCACATCCAGACACGATCTTTATTTCAGGTTGATCCCTGGACTTGCCTGTCTGTACTGCCCACCTCCACTCCCAACATGCTTGGGAGACGGTTGTAACTTCAGAAGAGTCCTATCCTGAGAAATGTAGGGGACAGGCTGTTCCTTGGGGAATTCCCATCACCAAGCAGGCTCTGGGCCCCAGTGAATCATTTAATATACACAGATACACCAAAACACAGCCTCACCCCTACTACACACAATGCCCCAGACCTTCTGTATTTTCATTTTTCCTATTTCACTTTTTAAAAAAATGCTGGCGGGTATCCACTACATTTATTTTAAGACCCAGGAACGGGTCATGACCTGGTTTTTGTAAAACACTGCTCTATTGGGAGGATGCGGGAGAGGGCCATCTGGATAAATTCCTTGAGCACAAAGGAATACTTATCAAAGTGGGCCCCACTGCAGACTTGCTTTCCTGGGTGCCGTGACCTAGTCCTTCTGGTCCTGCCTCACTCCTTTTGTTGTAACTCTGACCCAGAGTTCCCTGACCAAGGGTGATGCCTTGGCTCAGCCTGTGGAGCTGGCCTCAGGGCCCAGGCTCATCAGCTATTTTTTTTTTTTTTTTTTTTTTTTTTTACTTAGTCCTTGCTGTCTTTAGACCTATGGAATCATATTTAGGTGTAAAAACAAAAATGAGAAATTGTGCAGATAAATAATGGTACTTTGATAAGCAACTCTGATCTTTTCAAAAAGAAACAGTTGGGGAATAAGGTAAGAAATAGATTTTAAGCTTACAGGTTTGTCATTCTGCAATACTTAAGGCATGGCAGAAAAAGAAATACACAAAATTATTGGGGAGACCTGCTATTGGTCCTCTCACTCTGCCTTACTATGTGACCTGGGTCACTTCTTACCTAGTCAGTCTGGGAATTTCTTATCTGCAAAAAGTGTATGCATGTTGTGCAGAAACTACAGAAACCTGGGTTCCTTTATTTCCATGTCACTTGAAATAAATTTTCGTTTCACTCTATTTAGAAGAAAAATAATGTATCAGTCATGTAAACACTGTAATTTTTTTAAAAACCATGTAAAACATCATAATTCTAATAAAACCTCTCCAGTTTTGCGGGTTACCTCCCACATGCATGGTTTGCATATAGTTGCACTTTTGGTGTACATACATTTTATGCAGAACTATTTAACAGTAAATAAATCCTCCCACTTGAACAAAAACCTGTTCCTTGATCTGTTTCTGAAATTTTCTATATATATATTGCCAAATCCTTTAAGATGCAAGTTCTGCACTAGTTCCTTTATTCTTTTTTCCTTCCAGGAATGGAGGATCTACAGGATATTAGACATTTTGCTTGACCATTAGACTTATGCTGCCAGTAGGTTTCTATCAACTTTATACATGGTTCCAACAAACAGAGCATTTTAAAACCATTGTGACTTTTGGATTCTCCCAAGCATCCACGTGGCATCAGCTTCTACCAATCTGTTAAAATTTCTCTTCTTAAAACAAGTGACCACCCCCACCTTCTCAAAACGCTCTTCTCTGCTTTCTGGCCCTCTTCCACTCTCCCAGTGCCCCACCCACTTCTCTAGCCCCTGCTTCTCAGTCCCTTAACTGGCTTCTCAATACAATCTTTAAATGCTGGAGTTTCCCAAGGTTCAGTCCAAAGGTCCCAGTCCTTCTCTCACAATGTCCGAGAGGCACTTTATCTAGTCCCCTGGTTTTAAATACCTCCCCAGACCACTTCTCTAAGCTCATGTACCTCAAAGATTCACCCTACTTATCAAAGTTCCTCCTTGCCATTCTCCCTTTTACAGGCATCCTCAAACTCATTATCTCCAACAAAACTCTTGATCCAACCTAATCCCCACCCCAGAACATTTCCCCCATCCCAGTGGCATCATCATCATGGCACCATCATCATCCTCCATCCAGCTGCTAAATCTTAAAGTCCCTGTCATACTTATTTCTTCCCTCTCTCTTTGCTCATTTCCAATTATTCTTGCCATTTCTATTTCCTGAATACCTCCCATCTTCATCAGTCTCTCTCCAGCTTTAAAGCCATTCTTTATGCATGCCTGGATCCCTGCAGTAGCCCAACTATTTTCCTCTTTCCACTCTTGCCTCCCTCCAAAAGATAGCCATAAATTGAATGGTATTATACCACTGTGGAGAACCTTAAATGAATTATACTTCCAATAAACTCTAAACTTCTTTCATGGCCTACTTGATCTGGCTTCTTTCCCTTCTCCAATCTTGCCTCACCTGTTCCCTTGCTCTTTACAGTCAGCCACACTGAAATCCTTTCTCTAACTCAAATATACCGACTTATTTTCTGCTTTAAAGCCTTGTACTTACTGGCCCTACTGCTTGTGATCTTCTTCCCCTACTGTTTGCTCATCTACTTTCTTTTCAGTCTTCAGGTCTCAGCTACAGGGTAATTTCCTCTGAGAGGCCTTTTCTACCTAACTACACCCTCCATACATACCATTAAGATCCCAGTGCATTTTTTCATTTATAGCATTGATCACACACTTAATTTAGTATTTTTTTCTTTATTTGTTTATTGACCACCAATTGTTCCTCCCATTTATCCCTTTTTTCACTAGTTAATTGTATATAAATATTTGTTGAATGAACCGCTTACAAATTGTGAACACAAGATACTTGGCTTACAAAGGGGGAAGGGAAACCATTTAAACTTTTAAAAATGTAAAAAAGTGTTTCCACTGCTTGGAAATCTTTAGACTTATAAGCCCTTGAGAATTTAAGTCAATAAAATAATTTTAAGAAACTGCATCCTCCATAAGCCCACCTTCAAGGAAAGAGCGGCATTAATTTGTGTTTTCATTGGGGATGTTTGGCTGAAGTTTAAAGATGCTGGTGGAAATAACCATGGAAGAGCCGTGGAGGAAGTCTACCATTAAGAATTCAAAACTCTCCCCTGCTGGGTGCTTATGGGAAGAGATAAGGCCAATGTGGTGTTGACCAAGGCTGTTCTAGTTCAATCTATTATCGATAACAATAATAAAGATATCATTTCATCTGACAAAATTAGTGACAAGAGTTTTGTCACCGTGAAATGGGTGCAAATGAAACATTCAAACATCTGAGAATTTGGGATCCTTCCCTAGTTTCTGAAGAAGGCACTTTTTAAAGCATTTGTTTTGAATTCCTTCCATTTTGTTGATTTGGGAAGCAGTTTAAGATATCATATAGTGTGAAAAAAATAACAACAAAAAATATCATATTGTGTGAATTAGCCAGAGTAGTCCAATGTTTTCAAGGAAAGGCATGTTCGGTGAGGGATATTATGGGGCTAGAAAGCAAGTTAATCTCATAATATGTTCCATTTATTTTTACCTATAAAAATAAGTGTGTAAATTCTTGATTATCCACCAGGATGGTAGAGATGGACAGGGATATTTATTGTTTGAATTAATTATGTATGTATCTTTTGCTATAGCATTATGTTAGCATGTCTCAATTGGTCAAAGAAGGAAATAATTCAGATGGATGACAGGTGCTAAGGAGAGCTGGGCTATGAGGCCAAGAGGACCGCCCCCCCCCCAAGAACCTCTCAGGTTCTCCATTAAATTGAATAATTCCCACAGCAGAGGGCTGTGTGTCTGTGTGTGCCTGCAGCTTTAGGGGGTAATGATGCTAAGTTATTGATGGGGGGGGACATAACAGCTGAGTAAACGTACACAGAGAATGGTTGAACAGCAATACCAGTTTGTTGAAATCAGTCAATGACATCTGTGAGGTTAGGATATATATTTTAAGGTAGTACTAAAACTAGAAGTTATAAACATTCTCTCTATTTCTCTGAGAGTTTACAGGTACAGCTCAACAAGAGCATAGAGTCAATTGAGAGGGAGTGAGGGAGGGAGCGAGGAAGGGAGGGAGGGGGGAAAAAAAGAAAAAAGAGATTGAGAGAGAGAGCACGCACGTGAGAGAGCATATCCAAGGTAACAGGTGGCTGCCACAGGCGTTTGCAGCGAGTGTATTGACGGGAGAGCACTCGCCTTATGTTCCACAGTCATACGTATCTGTCCCATGATAGAAACACAGTTGACGAAGATTCTGTTCCTAAAGGGAGAACTTTGGACAACTGCAGATGGAGAAAGACGATTAAGGAAAAGCCTTCGTGGAAGGAAATAACTGATGATGACAAGCATGAGTGACTAACAGCATGAGGCCTAGGAAGGGATTACTGAATGGAAATATCCGGGAAGAGAAGAGAAGATGATCCTGATGGGCCAGCACAGTGACCTCTGTGAAATCTGATTAAAATCACATTAAATCATTAGGGAGGAAAGATTTAAAGTTAACACCAGAAATATTCTGTATATATATTTTTTACATGTTTAGCATGTATGGTTACCTCTAGATTGTTAGTTGCTACAGCAGCATCCCTTGGAGAACAGCGAGGTGAGAAGGCTTATTCCTGCTTCAGTGGGAGTTGCCTTGTACTTTTAAGAACTGATGTCAATGGAACATGAGAGCTTCTGATGCTAACATGAAGGGCTCAAGATATAAAGAAAAGGACTAATAGGAGGTTCTTACTTTACCATCACTTTGATTTTTGTCTTTTGTCCTTCCAAAGTATATTTTGGTCCACTAGGAGCTAAGCTGCAGTGTCCCAAGATCGCTGATGGTTGTTACTGGGGATGGCAGAGAATGTATCATCCTGATCATTCCAAAGGAGTGAAGACCAGCTGGGGGTTGGGAAGACTGGATTTGCATTCATGACTTCAACTAGCTGAGTGACCTTGATCAAGTCTCCTGGTCCTTTAACATCATTTCACAGTCTAGCCCCACAGATTGTAGTGTCCACATTCTCTTTCTCAGGTCCAGCACCTTCTCTGGCTTGACTCCACCTGCTCTCACTCTGCATGACTCATCCACTCCTAAACTCAGTCCAGAGAAGTTCTCAGTTCCTGAGAACCTGGGGTGAGGCCTCTTTCCAAGGGGGCCTCTCTTGGCTTGCAAAGAATCTGAAACATTTCTTGACTCCACTTTCATCCCCTCTCCCAAATCTCCCAAATCTACTTATCAAAGTCCAAGTGCCTTCCAGGCCAATTCAAACTCTGAGTTCACCAAAAAAACATCCTTCAAGACTCTCACAATATCTCTTCTGTCCTTCAGAGTTATTGATGTATATGTTTTTCTCCATCTCCTTTGTGTGCATTCCTCAAAGGTAGGGATCAAATCTTCTTTACCACAGGACCTAGTATTCTACTTTGTGCATGGTATTTGCTTAATATGAGTCTGTTGCTTTGATTAAAACAATTCTATGTTTTTATTAAATAAATATCACTGGGATAAGTGTGAAAACTTCTGTTTGTGTTATTTAATTATATACACAACACATTTTGTTAAATTTAAAAAACTTCTATTTATATTCATAAACCATACAAATTCACCCATTTAAAGTGTACAATTCAATGTTTTTTTATATATTCACAGGGTTGTGCAACCATCACCACAATCCACTTTTAGAACATTTTCATCTCTCCAGAGAGAAACCCCATCCCAGTTAGCAGTCAACTCTCCATTCCACCCATCCCCCAGCCCCAGGCAACCACCAATCTACTCTCTGTCTCTAGGTATTTGTCCATTCTGGACATTTCATATAAATGAATCATACAATATGTGTTCTTTGTAGTCTATTAAGTATTATGCTATTGAAACATTCAGAGCTTTCTTGTTTTTAAAAGTTTGACTCCATGAGTGGTTAAATATATTGTAATATGACAACAAATGGGATATTACACAGTTGGTAAAAAGGATGGGAAAATTTCATATATTCTGATATAGAATGGTATACAAAGGACAATGTTAAGTGAAAAAAAATAAAAGCTGCAGAACAAAATGTAAAACAAAATTTGACTCTTAAATAAATATCTAGCAAAATCTGCACTAGAAGGGAGAAATCATTTATCAAAGAAGACAAATACTGAGTGACCTTTTGAATTTGTATTTTAACAGGGAATAATAGCACATCACACAAAAAAAAGGACTCTTAAGAGGAAGATACTTTGGGTGACTGTTAAACACATCATGAAGCAGCTGTCCTCTCTCAGGGTTGGCCCTCGCCTCTGGAATCTTGTGGTGCTCCCGCATCCCCTGATTGGAGGAAGCATCAAGTTCTTTGAAAAGGCCAAAAATTTGCCATGTACTTTTTCACTAAATCACTAAAATCGTACGCAATTTGGAAAACTCTCTGAGAATTAAGCTCACTCTCTTAAAGAAACCAGGATAAACTTTTGTTATCAATTTCATGGATTCTAAGATGCACATTTTTTTCACATTTTAATAACCCCAAAATTGGGATGCATCTCACAATCACTGTTGGGTCAGTAGCAGTCATGATGGCATTGTCATTGCTGGCACAAGCACAACCTGTCATAGCTGTTCACAGGGCATTTCAGTTGAGATGTGGGCATGGTTGGCACCACCTGTGTTGAGTTCCCAGGCCATTTACAATGTCTTCAAAAAGTTTACCCTATGATTTGACATTGAAATTCTATTTACCTATTGTTCCTGAAGACACAGAGGATGATATGATGTGAAGAAACACACATATTGTTGACTGTGGGTTAGAAAGTGATTCAAGATATATTCAGAAGAACTGAAAGCAAGGACACAAACTGACATTTATGCATCAATGTTCACAGCAGCATCATTCACAATTGCTAAAATATGGAACCAGCCAAAGTGTCCACCAACTGATGAATGGATAAACAAAATGTGGTATATACACACAATGGAATACTATTCAGCTGTAAGAAGAAATTAAATTGGGATGCATATGACAACATGGATGAACCTAGAGGAGATTATGTTGAGTGAAACAAGCAGACCCAAAAGGACAAATATAGTATGGTCTCACTAATATGACCTAAATATGATGAGTAAACTCATGGGGGTAAGCTCTAGAGTATAGGTTACTAGAAAATAGAATGTGGGTTGAGAAAGGGAGCTGATGCTTAATGTATATAGCATTATTGATAAGGTTAATTGTAAAAGTGTGGAAATGAATAGAGTTGAGAGTAACACGTTATAGAAAGTATAATACTCACTGCTGATTTATAAATGAGATTGTAGCTGAAAGGGGTAGTCTATGGACATAAATGTCAATTGAAATGAAACTAGAGAATAATCTAGGGAACGCATAATTGACTTTGGTGGTAGATGAAGATTGTGGTTAATAGTATAAATATAAGAATGCTCTTCTTTTACAAAGTGCTAAGAATAGATGATACACTGGAAAATTACAATTAATGTAACTTATGGATGATAGTAAACAGTAGTATTGTAATATTTTGCATCAATGGCAAGAAGATATTATTTTAATTCTAAAGGACAATAAGGGAGTATAAGAGGGTATGGAATTTTTCTTTTTGCAGTAATGAAAATATTCTAAAATGGACAGAGGTGATGACAGCACAAGTCTGTGATGAAAATGAGAGACACTGAGTTTACACTCAATAGACTGTACAAAGCATGGGACTGTATAACACAGGGAATCCAGTGGTGGAAGATAGACTGTGGTTAACAGAAGAAATATGAGAATGTTCTCTCATGAACTGTAACAAATATATAATACTAATACAGGTTGTTAATAATCAGGTGGGTTGGGGGAAAATGCACCAAATGTAAGATATGGGCTATAGTTAGTAATATTTTTACAATGGTCTTTCTAGCTTGTAACAAATGTTTCACAACAATGCAAAGTGTTCAAGGTGGGGTGATGCATGGGAGACTTGTATGATGATATGCATGTTTGTTTTGTAAATTCACAATTTTTATTATATACTTATTGTTTATGTATGTTCATGTATGAATGATATACTTCAATAAAAATTTTTTTAAAGCCTGGGAAAAAAAGTGATTCAGAAGACTCAGACTCTGAATATAAAAAAGTTTTAGAAGTACACTTACCTTATAATTTCCTTTTTATGTATATGCAAGAGTGATTTAAAAAAAAAAATCTGTCCAAGTCTGAGCCATTTTCAAGCTGTTTTTTAGAAGCTGTGTAAGAGTTTAATTAGCAGGTATTTCTTTCTTAGAGGTACATAAAATAACAATGCATTTTACAATATCAAATTCTGTATCTTAAATTCAGTATATCCTTAGTTATCTCATTCCAGCCCCTTGTGAATCAGAGAAGGGGCTGAGAAATGGAGCAAATTTCTCAGAGACTCAAGCCAGGAGGGCTAGAAAAATAAGGAACTTTTGAGGTGACTTCTCATGCCATGGTGTTTATATAGGGAACGACAAAAACAACAAAAACCATGGCAGAGACGAGCAAGGTGGGATTCACAAGATTCAAGGGGGATTCAGTTTTCAGAGCACTGGCAAGCAGCCTGGAGACAGCTCTGTAAGCTCTGGGAATCCTCCTGAGGACTGCAGAACTCCATAAACTATATGCTGACATCATCCCTGTCTGTGCAAAGACAGAACCAGCAGCCACCCAAGAATGGCCTTTCAGAATCCCTAATTAATTAATCACCATAAACAGGAGCGGGAGAGGAAGAACATGCTCATGCAGTCAGTCTGCCTCTGCCCAGGAGTTTCCACCTCCCATTCACCAATTAACTTTACAGTTCCATCTGCCTTTCTTGCCAAGCCCTCCCGTAAAGGAATTTATCACCTTCTGTTCTGCTTTTCTTCCCAAATGTGAATCAGAAACCAACAATACCATTGAAAAAGGTGCTTTCAGAAAATCCAATTATGCTCCCAAGCACCTTAACAGGGAATGACTGAGCTCTTCTGAATTTCCTTTTGTGGCTTTATTAACCACACTGGCCCAGAAGCTGGCTTCTAGCTTGGGCCAACAATAATAGGAAACACTTGTATATGAGCCAGGCACTGTTCCAAGGACTTTAGATATATGAACTCATCTAACGCTCAGGACAATCCTATGAGGTAAGTGCTATTATCATCCCCGTGCTGACAGATGAGGATACCGAGGCAGAGGGGAGTTCAGAAACTTGTCCAGGGTCACGCAGGTCTAGACAGAGATGGTTCAGCCCAGGCAAGCTGGCTCCAGAGTCCCTGCTTTAAACGGCTCATTTTGCTGACTCTGAAGAACGATGATCAAACCCCTCCCTCTGCCTTACTGTAAATGAAAACGGGAAGATCCGCTAGACCCGAGGTTTTCACACTGTTTTTAATTTAACATAACTCCTTCTTTTCCCAATCTTACAACTCCAATATATAAAGGATCCCATCAGTGATGCCCTGTTCGCCCTGTCTCCGAACCCCTGAGATGATGGCCTTGAGCATTTCCTGGGACTGCAGGGTCTTCTGGAAATCACAGCTGGAAAGCTTCTCCCTAAACGCTTCTTCTTATTGATGAGTGTTAGAGATCTCAGAAGAGTGGCTGCCGCTCCGAGGCTGAGGAGCTGCGGGCAGAACTCCGCTCTCCCGTTGCTGCTCCGGCTTCCTGCCTCGGGCCCCGCCCCAGCACGCTGCCACCCCGTGTCAGCGCCCGTAACGCTGCCCCTAACGAGGACCAACAAATGTGCTCAACACCTTGACTTCAAGTGTGAATGATGTGATCATTCTGCTCCAGTTTAGCAATCTCTTCTCGGGAAAGATCTAGGGCAGACACTGCCGAGCTTTGGACGTTAACTCCCAGATAACCGAGGCAGGTTTTCAGGGAAGTCCTCAAAGTTGGAGCTGCAGGGCAGTCCTGGTCATGAATTAATCTCACTTAGTCTCATCTTCAAGGGAATTTCTTGGCCAGCTAGTACTATTATTTCATCTTTGGATATTGTCCTTCTAGTCTATCCCTAATAAGATATGGACAGAAATCCTAAACCACCTGAAAAATTTGGAAGGGTTCATTCAAGTTGGTAATATCTCTTTTTCTGGGAGTACAAATCCCGGACTTCTTCTGTATGGATTACTTTGTATTTACAGAAAGCCTACAAAAGATCGTTTTTGAAAGCATTGATGCTTGAAAACGAATCTGTATCCTTTCCTTCACAGCAGGCGCTATCAAGGCCTTTTCTAAGGGGCTCAACCAGACAGATGGAATAACTAGCCATGAAGTAACAGTGACATACAATTACTGCTCTGTGTTTTTGAGTTAATAAAGAAATGATTCTTTGATCGCAACATTTTCTTTTGTGTTAACTGAAATTTTACTACCTGGCATGGTAATTTAACAACTTTTTCAGAACTGTGGTCATGTGCATAAAAAACCTAGGCAGACTAGCTCCCTCCCTGTCCTTGCCTGATGGTGTTTTGATAACTTTTTGTGTTAAATTTATGTAAGATAGAAGAAGAAGAAGAAAAACAGAGAGAATTAAGATTTTCCCCAATACTGATTTTTTAAAAATTCCATCTTTTTCTATGTGAATTGAAGCATTATATTTAGAGTCAAATACAGCCACAGTATTATATTCTGCATATCCAGTCATCTTAGGATATGTCTGCCTTAGCCTTTCGCATCCGAGCCAAGTTATTTATGTTTCTCACTTAACTTCTATCTAGAAAACATGCCATACCCAGTCACTAAGAAATATGAAATCTCTCTCACTCTGGCTTGAAATCAGGGAGCTCTTAGCCATCACTCGAAAAATTGTGGGCAAAGTGAACTGCTCATATATGAATGACATCATTAACACAGAAAGAAAAACCTTCTACTTTATGTTAAGGTTACTATCTTTTTAGAAGTCTCTCAAATCTTAATATGCCAATAGTTTGGGACAGGAATCAGCAGTGGGTAAATATCTTATCTGAATGCAACAAAACATAAAAGAAACAAATATACCATTCAACTAACAATAAATACTACTAGAATTGCCTCATTTCTTCCAGTAATTTTTCTGATGCAATGGTTCTTAGGTGGAGTGTTTTCAACATACAGATGTGCAATCTCCCCCCAAAACCTACTAGATGAGAATGTCTTGGGATGTGCCCCAAGCAGTGTTTTGAAAAGGCTACACAGATTTTCTGCCATGCCTACTCTAACTGGTTAAGAACATCAGAGGTTCATTTTTGTATTCTAATTAAAAAAAAAAAAAAAAAAATCTAAAGCACTCCTGTAACTTTTTGGAATGTTTTGTTTATTTCACTGATGCCAAAATTAATTTTCCTGGCTAAAACATCACAGCTCCAGAGGATGATTTCAATGGTAAAATTGACAGCAAATGATTCTGGGGAGTGTGTGTGGGGGGGTGGCGTATGGAAAGTTTGGAGACTTCACCAAGTTTTGAATGAAGGACACAGTCTCTGCAGGCTAAAAACTCTTACCATCTGTTGACTTTATGAAATAACTTGGTGTCAAGCCAGCAGCAGACAGGTGCCTTTATACCATTAAATACTGGCTTTGCCATTGTCACTAATAGATATTCTTAAGTGGAGTGGCCCAGTGCCAAGCAGACCCAGCCGGATCTCTGGGCTGTGGAGGTGTCCCCTATCCCCTGAAGCCTTGGGGTGGTGGTGGGGAGGGGAGGAAATGGGCCAAACATCAATGGAGCCAGACTTCCAGCATCTTCATTTACAACTAGTACTTGATTCCTTCCAAGAACACATATTCCCGCACACTCCTGCCAGTGACACGTGTCGCTGCCCCAGAGTAGTGGTGCAAGGGCAAGAAGTGGTTAAACAAGGGATAAGAAGTAGGTAGACTGTTCCAAGTTTAGGTTGCTGTGTTGTATTTTCATCTATGAAGTCATTTTACACAGAGAGCATTTTCCCTTGGGTAAAACGACCCCCTTTCAAAATGGCAAACCATGAATTAAGAAGGACTCACAATAGGTTAAATATATTCTGAGCTATGGTTTTCAACGTGCAGATGCCCGCCGTGAGTAGCTTGTAAAATCAGCCACTGTGACCGTTCATGCATGGGCTCTGCTGATCTTACAAATACATAGTAATGCATCTGCCTCTCCAAGGGCAGGCTCCAGCCTGACGTTTGCACAGCCAGCAGAAATAATTTCTTGCAGGAGATAGAATTTCGTTGTTTAGCAATATTCCATCAAAGGAAGTTGCACCCTCAGACACATGCTGTCTATTTCAGGGGAGGTGGCTGCCTTTCCTCTAGCTGTTTCCTTCAAATTAATGGCCAGCCAGCAGGTCAATCAATGACTTTATGCAGAATGGCAGAGCAGATTCTGTGTGTTTCTATATTGGGAATATTTATCATCTGAATAGTTTTAAAAGAATAACATTTGTTGTTTTTTCCTGGTAATCAACATAAATTATGTCCAACAATGGAATGCTGGAAAATAAGAAACCCTGAAAAAGAAAAAAAAAATCATTCTAAATTCAAAGATAACCACTCTAACACTTCATTGTATTTTCCAGCCTCTTACATATCTGTAGTTACACAATTGGCATTATACAATATATTCAGTTCGTAGCCCGATTTCTCACTTAATATTACATTTTGCATGGCAGACATTGGATCATTTCTTTTTTTGTGAATGTTTCAATGAATATCCTTGTATATAATTTTTTTGTGCTATTGTTTCAATGAATATCCTTGTATATAATTTTTAGTTTACATCTTTGATTATCTCCTTATCTCTAGAAGCGGGTTTCTAAATCAAAAGGTGTAAATGAATACCACTGCATTTAAACAAAGATTTTCTGGACCAACTGGAAGACACACTGCTGTGTTTACTGGTTGCGAAGAGGTATTTCTGGGTAAGGGCAAAATACCTGCCATCAGGTTTTGTCATACTGACATTTTTGATGTCATCACGTTATAGGCTGATATTTCCTTTAGGGAACAGATGATGGAATGACAGGACCTGTGCTGTCCGGCTTCCTTTTGCCCCTCCAGATCCTCTCTCCATGCTTCTCCACGCTGCTCTGTGCCCTGGATGGCTGATCTTTGTTAACTATATCAACAGGCTCCTTTGCTCTGTACGTTCCAGCTGGGTTCAACCAATGAGACTCTGGAGGAGGCTGGGAGGGCAAATAAGTCATCAGGGTCCCCAGACTCCTTCCTGAAGAATCTCTAGGGGTTGGCTATGTCCTTTTACAAGGCCACACATCCTGTCAGGTGGCACTTTCCACACGGCTATCTCTGTTTATTCTAATAACTCCTCCCTTCTTTGGCCCTGTAGACCTAGGGTAGTCATGACTCCCCACTATTGCCTGTCTTGGGGTGCTACATTATCCCTTGTTGGTTTCCCTACACCCTACCCATGCCTTCATAAGTCTTCTCTTTATTAACCTCCTTTCAAATTAGACAGCTGGAGGATGCCACCTATTTCCTGCCAGGATTCCGACTTTTACAGAACTTTTGTTGTACATTGGTTCTACTTTAGTCCTGAAGTGACAGAATACCTCTCAAGGAGCATCTGGGCTTATGGCCAATGCATCCCACCAGGAAATACTGACAAACATCTGGGGCTTTAAAATAATATGGACACCTAGTCCCTTCTCCACTTCTGTTGATTCAAAATGTCTATGGCTAGGATCTAGAAAATCTGCATTTTAAAGAAGTTTCTCAGTGATTGGGACTTTCGGTCCAATGCCTAACATGAACCTCTGGGACTCTTGTTTGTAGCCCTGAACCAAGGAGTAATTCTAGGTCTGCTTTAAGAATTTAGGCCAAATTTTAAAACTAAAATAGCCAAGGTATATTGAAGTAAAAATATGCAAAGATTAATTACATTTCAGGCCAATGGATTTGGCTTAAGCAATTGGGCTCCCATCTACCATATAGGAGGTCCAGGGTTCGATTCCTGGGGCCTCCTGGTGAAAGACAAGCTGGCTTGCACAGTGAGCTGGCCTGAGTGGAGTGTTTGATGACACAACAAAAAGAGACACAGAGGAAAACAGCTGTGGCTCAATCGGTTGGGCTCCCGTTTACCATATGGGAGGCCCCAGGTTCAATTCTTGGGGCCTCCTGGTGAAGGCAAGCTGGCCCGCACAGCGCAGTAAGAGAGCTGGTGCAACAAGATGATGCAACAAAGGGAGACAAGCAGACACAGAAAAATGCACAGCAAATGGACACAATGAGCACAAGCAGCAAGGGGGGGGATAAATAAATAAATAAATAAAAATAAATATTTTTTTAAAAAAGAGAGAGACAGAGCAGAGACAATAAGAGATGCAGCAGACCAAGGAGCTGAGGTGACGCAAGAGATTGAGTGCCTCTCTCCCACTCTGGAAAGTCCCAGGAGCGTTTCCTGGTGCCGCCTAAAGAGAAGACAAGCAGACACAGAAGAACACACAGAGAGCAGACAGTGAGTGCAAAAACAACAGAGCGGGGGAGGGGGGGAGGGGGGAGAAATAAATAAAAAATAAATCTTAAAAAAAATTAATTACATTTTATTCACATACACTTTCTAAATTAACTTTGTTTCATATTGGGTTGTCTTCCAAATGATCAGCTTTTAGGAAGGAAAAACAATGAATGATTTTCAGACCCTGAGATTGTCTTCTAAACTACCAACATCTTGTCCACTTTTTCTTTAGGCACTGTCTTACTGTGCACTAATCTTTTTATGTTCAAGATTCTGTAGTAGCAATATAAGGCTAAAGCAGAGAAGCTACCAGCATGCAACCTTCATACTTCTAAAAATTAATGACACCTCTGTAGTATATTTCCCGAGATATACAAATACAGCTATCTTTAAGTGTTCTGTCAACAACAACACAGACATGCTATGATTGCATGACAGTCCTTCTTGCACACAGTGACTGTAAATTTAATTGGTGTTCAGAAATGAGTGGGGAGCTGAAAGGCAAAATAAGAAAACAGACTTTCTCTACCTCATTATTTTGCCAAAGGTAACTCTTGATTCAGAGTATTAAATAAGTTATTATAATATCTTTTGTTTATTACCTCATTTTTATTCTCAACCCTGTGAGGTAGTAGATTCGGGCAATTCATGTAATTCCTTGGTCTTTAATTTCTTCATCTGCAAAAAGAGAGAGAGAAAGAGAAAGAGAGATACTGGTCTAAAAAGCCTCCAGGATCTCTTTAAACTGAAAATTCTTCAGTTCATGAGTTCCATATTACAAAGGAAGAAAAGAAGTGCAGAGGGGTTTAAATAACAACTCCAAGTTCAAACCACTAAATAATGGCAGAGTCAAGCTTCAATCAAACCCAGGCCTCCCGGTTCTTAGCTTAGCAAAGAAGCCGACAAGCAGTCAGTCAGAAGATTAAGTGGAATATAATTAGCAATAAAACAAAACAAAAACAAAGAGAACGCAAGCAAACTAGAACTGATGCTGTAAATAGTCCACGGGTCCCTGCCCCCACCCCCTCACTGGCGAGACTGAGCAGGACTGCGGTTGTCATGATGAATGCAACCAGCCAGTCCTGAGGTTTCAAAAAATTGGCAAAAATGTTCACTGTCTCCAGCCTTAAGTGAGATGGATGGGAGCTAAGCACAGGGGAGGTGTTAAAAACTACAAAGCAGCCCTTGCCCCGTTCATGCGGGATTCGGGTCCGCTCAGCCATACAGGGGTTCTTAATCAGGGGTCTGTGAGCTTGAATTGAAATTCAACAAAACATTATTCTTGTGGGGACATGTTGGGTGCGGGTGTGATATACTTATTAAACAATACACAGTATAGTGTGGACTTAGTAAAGTGTTCGTGGTTGTCACTTGACTGGTAAAGAGGTCCATGGAACAAAAAAGGTTAAGAACCCCTTAATCGGATTAGAAATATACCACAGCTTCGTGTCTGGCATCGGCTTGCTCAGAGACAAAGTGTAAATGCTCTGCAGGGGCTGAAAAAATATCCTTTCTGTGAGTTGATGCATTTTTCCAAATTTACGCACAAGCCTTTTCTTTCCCCTCATCTGTAAGATGAGTTGAATCACTGTTTCCTCTCTGCTTTGTTTTCTAAGCATCTTTCAAAACACTTGAATCTGCTAGAGGATGCCTTATAGTTGCCTCGATTGCTTTTGTAATCACCCAAACTGTGAATTGTTGGTAAACTGAGCTTTCAGTGTTTACTATTTCAATGTAATAACATTTGGGAGTATCTTATTTGTCTTTTAAAGAACTCTGCCCTAAAACACTATCATAATCACTGTAGCACATTGCTGTTTTAGCGAGAAGTGGTGAAAAAATAAATTCATTTTCAGCATATAACATACAACTTGTCATTACTTCAAAATCAGAAATGGGTTTTTAATGGGGGAACAAAACCAAAACCTTCTCTTGCTCCTCAGGTAGTGGTTTAAGAAAACATAGTGCAGGTTGTCCCCAAAGAAAAACCATGCTTTCACTTCTGCAGCATGCACAGCCTTCGACCAGCGCTCAATTTGAAATGATTTTCTAATGCACTACACCCTAACATTGAGTTAACTGCTAGAGTCATTGCACTGGCAGAAATCTGAAGCCAGTGCCTGCAAAGCCCTAATGTTTTTTTGGCAGTGTGGACAAGATAAAAGAAAGCATATAGGCTCAAAACAGCTTCCTGGAAAGCCACGTGTTAACTTTTACTGCCAGTGCTGTTGCTTTCTAGGTGTTTGGGGCTAATTGGATAACACTGTTTGTCCCTGAGGCGTTAACACCTTCAGGTTGCATTAATAGATGAAACAAGAGGAGTTCCTTGTACTCCTCAGTAAATTCAGGCTGTTTATTTCCCCTTATTATTCATCTCTTCAATGGAATGTCTTTTTGCCCTGGCTGTGAGTAAAATGACTAAGGAGAGATAAGAATGAGTCTACACAGATGAGTTACAAGGCTATCCTCATGGCCAGAAGCATCCCCCCTCCATTGTAGAGAGGACCTGGAGGTCTCAGGCTGGCAATGCAGGAGTATCGTGTTGTGTTATGAAATGGGTATCCTGTTGAGAGCACAGGGTAGACCACATTTCCCCCTGAGTGGGGGATCATTCCCAGGGAAGAGGCTGGTCCTTGGGGAGAACCAGAGCTGGGAGGGCAGGGAAGCCAGACAGGAAGGGCAACCTCTTCTTATCATCATCTCCCTTCCCTGAGCCTGGTTTTAGACAGGCTCTTCTCATTGCATCCCTCTGCAGGTGGGAATAAGATGGCTTCCACCATGTAAACAGCCTAAGAACAAGGTGGCAAGGCACATCGGGAGAGCCAGAGGATGTTGTGACATGTCGCGCTCTGAGGTTTTGTTTAGGTTTACTTTATTTCAACCCAGCCTTAAGCTGTGCTGTGAGGAATTCAAGGTAGAGCTGTGAGACTTTGCCTGGGCCAGTTTTTAAAAGCGTGAGCTTCAGTCTCAAGCGGGATAGTCCCAAAGGGATGGTGAACCATGGGAAATAGAAGACGGGCACCTGGCTGCCTGCCCAAGTTGGTGATTTCTCCCAATTGCCAACCTTGGGGGCAGTTTGCATAGTCATTAAGCATAGGACCCTTGAGTCAGACTTTGTGTCTCAGCTTTGTCACTTGTTGGTGGTTGACCTTGGGTAAGTTACACAGCCTTGATTTTCTTGCCTGTGAGAGAGGAAAGTAATAGAAACAGAGAAGTTGTAAGGATAACATGAGTTTATTTGATCAAGTGCTTTACAACCTGATGATGTAAATGCTATGTGTTAGCTTTTACTATTAAGGGTGCAGCTGGGTTCCCTTACAAAATGATTCTTAAGAACACTGGTGAAAAGGACGATCCGCTGCATAAGGCAAGGCCAAGGGGTAAGAGGAACGATGGGAAGAAAACCAGCAAAAAGGAAGATGTGGCCCCTACGGGGTAATGGCTGTAAAATGGTTTAAAAGGACATCCTGAGCTGATGTTTCCAGGGGAAATATAATGGCATCCTTGTTTCTGTCCAAAGGGGAAAAGGGAAAGGGGTGGGTTTTCAGCTGGACAGTCTTCCCACCAGAGCAGAAGATAAACACTTTCCTTTGCCACAGAAAGAAACCCAGAGGGTTTGAGGGCTTGTCATTGCCAAGGGCACCCAGGTTAGAAGGCAAAGCCTCTGGAAACTGAGACTCTATCCCTAGGGTAAGAACAACTAGTAGCAGGCAACTTTGCCCAACATCTTGGACGAAGCATTTCTTTCTAGTAATATAATTTAAATTTTAAAACCCATGAGGCATCCCAGCAAAGCCTGGCACAGAAAAAGAGATGGTGGGGGACCAGTAGACCTTATGTGTCAAAGAAGATGCCAGACCAGAGCCAAACAGACTTCTTTTATGACTGTTTCTCATAAGCTCCTTTGCAAGTTGCCACACCAAATATCACTTTGAGCCTGTGCTTAAGGTCACTGCGCTTTAAACTATAGAAAGTTCTCATTCTATAGGGAGAGTTCAGTTATTTTACTCCATTCCTTTTGTTGTCATCAAGAAGTCCCGAGTTGAAGAGTCCTGCAGGTGTCATTGCATAGAGATGTCTAGAGGGGATGGACCTAACTCCTGCAGACAGAGGGGCTGCTGCCTAATGAGTCAGGCTTGTTTCTGGCTGACTCTCCTATTTGCAGAGGACCCTTCTAACTGAAAGTTCCCAAGTGGCTAGGTCTCCTGGCTTGATGGCTTCCGCCTTGAGGGAAGGCAGAGCCTTGCCCTGCTGGGCTGTGGCCCTAGGTTGTCATCCTATTGGGGCTATAAGCAAACTCCAATGATCCTGCCTGCCCGTCCCTCACTCTAAGCTGACTTTCAGTGGGTTTTCTAGAGCTGATGGTGAAAATGATTACTCCCACATTCAGAGAAGGATGGAAAGGTTACTCACATTAGAGAAGGTCCATTGGAGTGAAGGTTTGCAAGCACCTTGAGGGCAAGAATTCCACCCTATGTTCTGCTCTATCTCCTGGGCTTACCAGGTGACCGGCAGGCAGGTAAAGTTCAGTATATATTTGTTGACCACCCTTTCCTGCCCTACCTCCCCCCATCCTGCCCAGAACACACACTTTTTTCCATCTGCTGATGAGAATTTCCAAAGGATGACCCCTGACAGTAGTGGGTGTACCTGTGGCCAGGCTAGGGTTTGCACAGAATAGCAGTAGGGCAAACAATTGCAATGGAAAAACTGCATCTGCCTCTGTGCTGCCCTTTCCACACCAAACTGCAAAGCCTCTGAGAGAGAACTGCCCAGTTTCCTCAGGGCACAGCTGGCCACTGAGAGGAAGGCTAGGGAGCCCAGGGGGTCCTTCCTCGGTAGGTACAAACAGCCCGGGGCTCCTGCAGGCTGGCCCGGGTTCCGTCTCCTGACATGAAGGGTGGCCCCTTGTTAGAGGGAACCAAGGATGGCATTCCAAGCCACTTAATTTTCAAATGGGCAAAGGCAAATCAATGGCCCTTCCCTTTCATCTGGCAGGGTATTTTCTTCAGGCAGCGGCACTTAGCAACGGGCGTCGTCCCTCCTGATTAGTGCTGCCATTAGAGAAATGATTCCTCAGCACAGTGAGTCATCTCAGATCCTGACAACTGTAACCATTCCAGATGGTGAGAACATCAGTGACCGTAATGGCCCTTCCTGTCAGTGTTCGCTGAGGATTGTTCTCGGAACTGCAGGGGACAGACACGGTCTTGCAGCCTGTAGAGATTTACAAGGTGTGGCTGCGAAGTAACGACCCTGGCTTCACAAGCCACATGCGGAAATTGGTAGCTTTTCTCTATAGTCACAACTGACACAAGGAGGCAGAGCGCAAAACCAACTGTGAGAAGCAAAGGATAAAAAGACACGCGCGACCCAGCAGAACGCCAACAAGAAATAAGAAACAGGTGCTCAGACTGTTTATGTGACCCAGCTGTCAATAAGAAGCCTTTTTGTGGGCTTCCTTCAGGCTGTCACCTACGCATACTTGCAGGCCTGCGAGAAAAAGAGAAGCATCCAAAACGAATGTCTGTCAGCGTGAGGGAAAAGAGAAATCATCTGCCATTGCTCATGCAGACAGCAAAAAGCCCAACATTTTGGCATTTCCAATTTTCAGGGAAAGATATGCTAATTCAAAGAAAAATAAAGCCAGTTTTTAGAATTTGTGGAATCGACCTCATGAAAGCTGGTTCAATTAAGCAGGTTTTCCCCACCTGAGTATCTGGTTCCTTTGGAGAGCTGGAAGAGTGTACTAAGCCCAGCTGAATTTATCTTACAAATTTTCAAGCTTACATTATGAAAAAACAGAACTGGGCAAAGCCTCATCATCATTATGGTGAAGTGAAGTGCTCATTTCACAATTGGTTGTTTAAAGTTAATAGTAAATCAACTGAGCAGCCACTAAAAGATTACGCATTGGCTTAATTCCGTGTCGTTACGGAGCTTCGCAGCTGAGTTAATATATACATGGGGACGTTGGCAGACAGTTCCTTTTAGTAATAATATTCATTTTTATGAATGGCTCATTTATTTTTTATATGTTCCTCTTTAGCCCTGCCCTCATTTCTCCCCTTTGTACTGTTTGCCTCCTCAGACTGTGAAGGCAGAAGAAGGTTAGCTCTGCATTTTAATGGAGAGAATGAGAAAGTTGCTGCTTAGGACAGCTTCAAAATAGTGAAAAATGAAGAGAGAAAAATGAGGAAAACAAATCAGTGGCAGAAATGGGTTCCAGAAGTGCCAGTCAGCTGGTTATTTACTGAGTCTAGACCCTGTGTATGTTTGTAGGTGCATTTGCTTTGAATCCAGGCAGTGACTCATCATGATAGTGAATCTCTCCCATCTGCTCCTCTCCTGCAGGATGAAACATAATATGTGCAAGACGTTTTACTTTTTCATCTGATCTCCCAAAGAATAAGAGCATACTTCCTTGGGGGGAAAAAAGTGTAGCCAACAAAGGAAAATGCACTAAACCTTCATCTTTTTTTTTTTTTTTTAAAGATTTTATTTATTTATTCATTTATCCCCCCCTTGCTGCTTGTGCTCACTGGGTCAGCTAACCACGCCGTGCGGGCAGGCTTGCCTTCACCAGGAGGCCCCGGGAACTGAACCCGGGGCCTCCCATATGGTAAACAGGAGCCCTACTGATTGAGCCACAGCCGCTTCCCTAAACCTTCATCTTGAAAGCTATTGGGGCAGGGTGGAGGAAAGGGGCTTTAAATTGCTCTGGCTTCTCTTGAAATTGCCTGTTGGTTTACGGCCAGGCCCTGAAGTGTCTGGCAGTCACTGTGTTTCAGCTGCCCTCTAGGCTCCCGGCTTTCCCAGGGTGTCTGAATATTTGTGGAGAAGTAGAGCATCCAAACCACCCTGGGTTATCCTCCAGGGCATTTTTTTCCACCTTGCTTGGTTGCTCCTTCTCTTAGCCCTGTTGCAGAAAGTGGATACAAGTGAGCAAAGTGGGAAAGTCATGGTTAAGGAGTTCTGTTGGGTCACAGGCCACAGCTGAGGGAGACTGGGCTGCCTCAAAACACACCAGAGGCAGTCAAGCAAAGAGGTTAAGAGCTCTGGCTCCAGAGTCAAACTGCCTGGTCTTAAATCCTGGGTCTTCTGCTAGACGTTTGACCCTCGGGAAGTTGCTTAACCTCTTTATGCCCCAGTTTCTGTGAAATGAGTATGAGAGTCATACTTCTCTCACAGGTTTCTTGTGAGGTTTAATGAGTTAATATGAGCAAGTTACTTAGAGAAGTGCTTGGCACAAATTAAATTTTAAACTGCTACTATTATTTCAACTTTTTGTACTAAGCAGTCCCTGATTTAAAAGCCAAAAAATGCCCAATTGTACTGCTCTCACCTAGCCGTAAGAAGACCTGGGGGTAGGGGGGATTAAACTTCTCCACCTTTCCTTCCCAGATCCATAAGGAAAGGAGCTGGGTTTTTTTAAGGTAATTGCATGGGTATGATAAGGGAAGAATGCTTGAGGAAGGTTTTCCCGCTGGTGGCTAAGTATGCCTCTTTACCTATTCATTCCTCTACAAACAGAGAAGACCTCTTCCATGACTCAAAGTTGGCTACCACCTCACTTGTGTTGGTGACTCAGCAAGCCTTTTGGAGACTCCCCTTGGCACTGTGCTAGGACTGCTAAAGGTGTCCAATATGACAAAGCAGACTCTATCGCCAGGGGACTCAAAGTTTGAAGGAGATAAGACACTGGTGGGTAATGGTTAGATGACATAAAAGGGAGCCTCCCAGCAATGTTCAGTCAAGTTGGGATTACCTAGGGTAGAGAGGTCAGTGCAAACAGCTCCTCCCTGGGAAAGCATGGCACTTGCTCTTCAGATCTCCTTTTCTCAGGAATAATAGGCTTCTCACTTATGTTTTTTTTTTTCTTTTTTGAGAATTTATTTGCAATATGTTTCAGAGACAGACCCAGAATGTGAGGCTGGATAAGAGCTCAGAGTGGATTTCTCAAAGTGTGGTCCTCAGACTTCCTGCTTGAGAATGATCTGGGTGCTTATTAATACTACTGATTCTTGAGCTGCTCCCCAAGGGTACTCAATTAGCTTGGAGGGGTGGGGGTTGGCCTGAGACACTGCCTTTTTAAGAAGCTGCTTGCATGATTTTTATGCACATGTTAGCGTGATACTGTTGACTTGGAAATAATTTAATGTAGCTTCTTTAGATTGCAGGTGAGGAAACTGAGGCCCAAGGAAGTGAAGCAGCTTTCCCAAAGTTGCCCACTAGTTTAGTGGCAGGAGAGGAAATGTGAGAGTGTTTTTTCTGCAGAGAAGTCTTTAGGTTTTCTGGATGTGAAGCCTTCCAGGAGAAGCAAATATTGAGTTCCATTTCCTCTCCAGCTGACTCATAGTCCTGGCTACAGTAATGTGGGACTTATGTCCATATTTTACAACAGACATAAATTCTGCATGTCCAAATAAAACTAAAATCCGGTATATGCCCAATGAAAATAAATTAATTTTAATGAGAGTCTTACAGTGTTTATAGATTTTTGAATGTTTCATTTGGTAATGTAATGCTATTTTACCTCAAGCATTGACATTAATAAAAGCATTGATGAAATTATTATTTTTTTAGGTAAGAAAAGACCATAAATATAGCTATTTCCTATCCTTTTAAATTCCACAGAAATTACTAATAATAATGCAAATGACAGTGAGTTGGGAAAATGTCAGGGGTAAAGAGGGAAGTAGAGCTAGAGTAAGATACCTGTATATTACCTCAAAGTAATGATGCCTTTTAAAGTGTCATTATGGCACATGCATTTACCATTTTGCAAGTATTCAACACTAGATTCTATGGCTACTGTCCCACATCACAAGCTCACTCTTACATGAACACTCAAAATATGTGGCCTGATGAACAGAACAGGACATTGATGAAAAGAAGGGGGAATAGTGAGAGAGAGGATATGTGAGGGTGAGTTAAGGAAAATGAAATCAAGTCTGTGTCTAGCTAAGGCTTTATGGGAGTGGTGTGTAGAAGGAGATCAGGACTCACGGAGAGCAGTGGCCTATTTGGCAGGAAGGCCACAATGAGTCCGTGGATGCACAGATGCTAATAGAGCAAATGTGGAAAGCTAGAGTGATGGAATTTAAAAGTAGGGCATATAAGAAGCACCTACTCAGATTCATATCTCTTAGCAAGCAACCAACCAAACCATTGAAGATGGATCATTGTCTGTCCCAATTGCATTCATTCATGTTTCATTTGTTCACCAGTTCATTCAATTTATTTTAAAAAATTTGTTGATTTCTGTTTTAGTTTGCCAAAGGCTGCCAATTCAAAGTACCAGCAATGTGTTGGCTTTTATAAAGTGTGTTTACTTGGGGTAAAGCTTACAGTTCCAAGGCTGTGAAAAGTCCAACTCTAGGGACCATAAGAGGTGATTTCTCACCCAAGTCAGCTGCCAAATGCTGAAGCAAAATGGTGAGCATCTCTGCCTGGTCTCTGCTTTCCCTCTCTGTGCTTCCATTCTCAGGCTCGGCTGCTCTGCTTTCTTCCTGATTTCAGCTGCAAACTATCAAGCATAAGGCTAGTCTCTTCTTGAGTTGCTCCGTGGGCCCAGCCTCTTGGGGCTTCATGCTTAAGTGATCCTCTCTCTTACACAGCAGGGTCAAACATGGCAATTCCCTTTCCCCCCCCCTGTCTGTTTGTATGAGTCTGTTTATATCAGACACAGCAATGGGGCAGGGACTCAACTTGAGTCATGCCTCACTGAGTGGTACAATCAAAAGCCCTAAAGCAATCTTACCAAGTAATCTAATCAAAGGCCCCTCAACTGTAATTAATGCAATCAAAGGACTTCACACCCAGAGGAAAAGATTAGTTTACAGACATAATCTTTATCTTTTGGGGATTCATAAAATAATCTCAAACTGCCACACTTTCTAATAACAATGCTAGTAATGATTACCATTTACAAAGTGCTTGCTTTATACCATTACCTCACTATACAGGTGAGCAGTTGAGCCTTTGAGATGTTGGGTAACTTGCCCAGGGTCACCCAGCTGGTATTCAAACCCATCTGCTCCATCTCAGCCTGTCCTTTGAACCACTGTAATGGTGCACAAGTCAGCATTTATTCAGGGATGTTCAAGTGGAACTGCTACAAGCTCTCCCACAGTCTGTTCCATCACTAAATTGAAGGGATCTGGTTCTGGCCCCAGCTCTGGCACCGTCTTGCTGTGTGACTCTGGCCAATTCTCTTCATCAGCTGGGACTGGATTAGGTGGTTACTAAGATTCCTTGTTGTTCTAAAATTCCACATATATGTCACCAGGTATTGTCATTCCATTCAGCTGGGGGAACATTTGGGCCACTTCAAATTTCCCGCATGACCTCAACTGTCCCGTCGAGGCTGTTGCCCTCTGTGGTAGAATCAGCCAGTTGCCCACCCAACATCCATTCTTCTTGAGTAGCAGAATCTCTGATTTGGTTCAAAATAACAATGTGCCTAGCTAAAAGGCTCCATTTTCCAGCTTTCCTTGAAGCAAGATGCATCTGTTTTCTAAGTTCTAGCCAATGAGATATAAGTGGAAGGTGTTCGGTTGGGCTTTCAGGAGAGTCCAGTTTACCTTCTCGCTTTTACCTTCCCTGCTACCAGGGAGGAAGATATGGTGAGTAGAGCTCTGCCATGGGGGACCACCAGGCAACTTTGAGGATAGAATCCACATGCTAAAAATAGTGGCACAGAAGGATAAAGGAAGTCTGGTTCTCAGATGACCGTGGAGCTACCACACCAGCCCCAGATTCCCTACCTCCAAACTTCTTTTATGGGAGAGAAAAACAAACCCTTATGTATTTGAGCCTCTGGTATTTTAGATTTTCTGCTAAATGCAGGCAAAATGATCCTCACGGATACACCTTCAAACTCTTCACTATTTCTTTTTCTGGCTGTAATGCTTCCCTTAAATTCTAGTGTTAAATTTGCTATGGCCTGCTGGAAAAATTGTTTACTTGATGGCACTTCAGAATCAATAAGTACTAAGTCAGATTCCCTAGAAAACTGTTCTCCTGTATTCCCTTCTATTGTAAATGACAACATCACTTTTTCTGTCACGGGTGCTCAAAAGCCTAGAGTTACCTTTCATTTCCCTCATTCAATCAGTTACCACATCTTATAGATTATCCATTCATTGATTTAACACTTTGAGAGTATATTATCTCAGGAGATGATTGGTGCTGGGGGTACATAGGCGAGCAAAACACATATGTATCTCCTCTCATGAAGCTTACAATCAAGTCAGGCATTAGTTAAATAATCACTCAAAGAAAAGTAAAATTGCAAAAGAAAAGGTACTGAGAAGATACAATGGGGGGTCAAGGAAGGTCTTGACTGAGCTGAAACCTGACAGATGAGTGGGCGCTAACTTAGCAAAGGGTAGGAGGAAGTGTGGGATGGCAGGGTCGCATTTCAGGTGGAGGAAACACCATGAGAGGAGGCTCAAGGAAGGGAAAGAGTCTATTCTAGGAATGGAAAGAAGGGTGTCAACTGAGGCACTAGCAACCACAAGGGACCCAAGAGGCAAAAGCAGCACTCAGGCCATGTGAAGGACAATGAGCTTCAGTTTAAGATCAATGGATGGGAGGAAAGCGGATGTGGCTCAAGTGATTGGGCTCCCTTCTACCAAAAAGGAGGTCCAGGGTTCAATTCCCGGGGCATCCTGGTGAAAAGCAAGCTGGCCCACATGGAGAGCTGGTGCAGGAAGATGATACAACAAAAAGAGACACAGAGGAGAGACAATAAGAGATGTAGCAGACCAGGGAGCTGAGGTGGCGCAAGAGATTCAGCAGCCTCTCTCCACTCCGGAAGGTCCCAGCATCGGTTCCCAGTGCCGCCTAAAGAGAAGAAAAGCAGACACAGAAGAACACACAGAGAGCAGACAGCGAGCACAAAACAACAGAAATAAATAAATAAAATCTAAAAAAAAAAAGATCAATGGGAAATTATCTGAAGAATTTTAAGTAGCAAAGGAAGGGTGGGCAGTCACCTACTCATATTTGCACTGTCCTTCCCATTTCTTTTCTCCTTCCAATTCCCTCTTCTGCTTAACTCGTTCCCTATCAACTGCCTCTCTTACTGAAACTTATCCTACATGTATTGAGGATCATTCTGCAAAATCTCTCTGCTGATCATTTTGCTCCCATTCTCAAAAGTCTTCTAGTGTCCCATCCAACTTCCCAGCCCAGAGTCCAAGGCTTCTGCAACGAGGCCTTCACCATCCTGTGCAGCCTTTGTCTGCCACTCTCTCTCACGTATGCTCTGTGCTCCAGCCAAATTATACTGTGCTCTGCTGTCCTGTCTCCATACCATTCCTCACGCTGTTGTCTTGGGCTGGAAAGCCATTTTCTTGAATAACCATTTGCCAAAATTCTTCTGTCTTTTAAGGCCCAGCTCAAACTCTACTCTCTCTCTAAGGTTTTGCCTGTTTTCCTCAGCCCAAAGTCGTCCTTTCTGCCTCCTTGTCTGTGAACACTGTGTCTGCTCCTCCTGGGGGACTTGTCACTCTCTGCCTGTAAGCACAAATTTTATCCCCTGCAACAGCTTCTTGAGGAGAGGATCCTGGCTTCCTTCCTGCACCCCACAGGGTCCGTACTCAATTAAGTGGGCAGAATAGCATCCAGGGTCACACTTTGCTCAGTTCCATTTGCACAATTACATTTCCAATGCAAATGACACGTCTGCAATGTGACCCTGGTCGCCTGTGGGCTGATTTTGGAAGCAGACTGCTTGGGCTCAAATCCCAGCTCCACCACAAACTCCCTACATGACCAGGAACAAGTGACCTCATCTGTCTGTATGTCAGTTTCCTCATCTGTAAAATGGGGGTAAAAAAATGGGCAGTAAAGTGAATTAATTCCTATGAAGCATTTAGAAACGTGCCTGTCACAGAGTAAGTACTCAATAAAAGTCTTTCATGTGGGACGCGTATGGGGCTCAAGCGATTGGGCTCCTGTCTACCATATGGGAGGTCCTGGGTTCATTTCCTGGGGCCTGGTAAAAAGTGAGCTGACCACGCAGAGAGTCGGCACAACAAAGAGACAAAGAGGAGAGACACAACAAACCAGGGAGCTGAGGTGGCTCAAGTGATTGAGCCTTTCTCCCACATTGGAGGTCCAGGACTGGTTCCCGGTGCCTACTAAAGAGAAGACGAGAAGAAAAGACAAGCAGACACAGCACACAGCGAATGGACACAGAGAGCAAGACAGCGAGCACAAAAACAAGGGGGCGGGGGGGGGAAATAAATAAATAAAATAAATCTTAAAAAAAAAAAGTCTTTCTTGTTATCCTGTCATTCCTACTTCAAATGACCCTCACTGTGTGAAAGCACCGTCTGTGACCCAATAACCTACAAATGCTGCCTGGGGCCAGAGTCCTGGGCAGCATGATTTCCTCCAAGTAGTTCCTCAGGGGAGCCTCCCAGCAACTCTGCATCTTAGCAAATGAGTCTGCCAGGTCCTTCTTCGTTTTCCACAGACTTCAGGTTTGTGCTGCTTCAGCTCCTGGCTATGGACTCCTTAAGAATTGGGACCATAATAGAAACAACCAGCACTTACCTAACTCTTCCCATAAACTAGGGGCTCATTGCCCAGAGCATGCACCAATATTAACTCATGTGATTTTTCCAAACTCCTATAAGAGAACCGGGGCAAAAAGCAGTTAGGTAACTTGCCCAGAACTCTCAGCCAGGATTTAAACCCAGGTGGTCTGACTCCATGGCTTTTTTTTTTTTTTTAGGAGGTACTGGGGATTGAACCCAGGACCTCATACATGGGAAGCAGGTGCTCAACCACTGAGCTACATCTGCTTCCCCAGGGGCTTTTTTTACTCTACCTCCCCTCCCCTCTGTATCTTTGACATCTGGCATGTAGTAGGCCCTCAGTAAATGTTTGCCAAATGAATGGGCCCCAATGGCATCTTCAGGGAAAATTTCTGGTCTTTTCTCTGTCCAGGATTTCTGACCAGCTCCCTCTGGCACTGACCCTTCTAAGATCTCTATTGGAGCTGATAAAAGTGCCCCTGATATTTTCAGGAAACCACCCATGGCTCCCCTTGAGCTGTTTGAGAAGTCACCCTGTAACCCATGTTGTGGTATACTTCCAGTCGCCTTCTCACTTCTTTGAAAGAGATAGATGGAGACTCCAAAACACTCCTAAACTTGGAAATTGCTTTGTTAGGTTGATGGAATTAAGAATGATTTTTCACACCCAAAGCACGAGCAACAAGAGATAAAATAGATAAATGGGATCTCCTCAAAATTAAAAAGTTCTGCACCTTAAAGGATGCTATTAAGAAAATAGAAAGGCAGCCTACCCAATGGGAGAAAATATTTGGCAACCATATATCTGATAGGAGCCTAATATCCAGCATATATAAAGAAATCCTACACCTCAAAAATAAAAAGACAAACAACCCATTTAAAAAATGGGCAAGTGACCTGAAAAGACACTTCTCCAAGGAAGAAATAAAATGGCTAAAAAGCACATGAAAAAATGCTCGACATCGCTAGGTATTAGGGAAATGCAAATCAAAACTACAATGAGATACCATCTTATACCCATCAGAATGGCAGCTATTAAAAAAACAGCAGACTCTAAGTGTTGGAGAGGATGTGGAGGAATAGGAACCCTCATCCACTGCTGGTGGGACTGTGGAATGGTCCAGCCACTGTGGAGGACAGTTTGGTGGTTCCTCAGAAAACTAACAATAGATCTTCTATATGATCCAGCGATTCCACTGCTGGGTATATACCCATAAGAATTGAAAGCAAAGACACGAACAGATATATGCACACTAATATTCATAGTGGCATTGTTCACAATTGCCAAAAGTTGGAATCAGCCCAGGTGTCCATCAACAGATGAATGGATAAACAAAATGTGGTACATACATACAATGGAATATTACTCAGCTGTAAGAAGGAATAAAGTGCTAACACATGGAATAACATGGATGAATCTTGAAGACCTTATGTTGAGTGAAGTAAGCCAGGCATTGAAGAATGAACAGTATATGAACTCACTGATTTGAATTGCAGAAAGTGAGCAGTCCCTGAGAACCATTGTCTGAAAGATAGGTTAACAAGGGAGAGAAAAAGATGGTTGTGAGCCATCACGCATATAGACATAATCTATGGTAAAGTGATAGAGAATAGTTGCATATTGAAGGATAGGACAGGTGGGTAGTGATATTAATGGGTTTGATGGTGCAGGGTTGACAGGTGGGTAGATAGGAAGAGCAGGTTGGAATACCCAGGATACTGGGGGAGAGATGGGAGGGGGACTAGGTGAACATGGGATTTGTGGGTATGATGTTGAAAGTGCAGGAGTTGGAATGCTCTTATGGCAGTATGACAAAGTAGTGTCACTGGTTTAGGGTGTGGTTGGGGGGCATTCAGGACGGGGTGCATCTGGAGTAGGCTTCTGGGGAGTGTGTGGGTGTTCATCCTGTCATAATGTGTCGTGTCGGGGAGTGGAGACCCACACGGTGAGTGGGAAGGAGATGGACCCCCGTCTTTGGGAGGACCGATTCACCCAGAAACAGACAGGTGGGTGTCTCTTAGGCACAAGGGTGGATCCTAATAGGAGAGGATAATCAGCATGTCAAGACCTCTTGTTGCATGTAACTATGAATCTTGTCATCCAATAAGTCAAGACAGGGGAGTGTCATGAGCCCCAGGAGGAGGGGGAGGAAGGAACAGAAAATATCAAACAGGGGGTATTTAGTGGTCAGTGGAAATGTTTTCCATTACCTTACAGTAATGGACACAGGACATGGTAAATATCATCAAAAACTATTAAACTGTGCCATCTAAATTGTAAACTATACTATAAACCTTTGACAATGTTTAGTAGCTATGCTTCACTATCTGTATAACAGTTACAACAACGCTACCATCCACATAAAAAAGGTTTTAATATGAGGTGAGGAAAGGGGAAGGAGGTTGGGTATATGAGAGTTTCTAGTATTCTGTGTGTGACTTTGCTATGACCTAAAACTTCTTTGAAAATCAAATGAAAATTCAGGATACACTGGGGAGTGAGAGGGGAAGGTGCCACAGTACAAACTGGACACTGACAATGCAGTGATAAAAGGAAAAATGTTAAAAAAAATTTTTTTTAATGATTTTTCTGTTTTTTTCCCCCATTTTTTGAATATCCCAATCCTTTAATTTTATTTTATTTCTAGTATTTTTTTTGAAGTTTCCATGTATTTTATCTCTTATATTTAAACTTATCTTTATTATTTCATTTTCCTATTAATTGTATTTGGCTATTATATGGGTTTCATCTTCAAGGAAGGTTTGGATCACAGAAAGATTACAGAGGGGACAGGAGAGGATCATTGGTGGGGGGTGTCTGGGATGGGGGTCTCATGGGGGGAAGTTCACCTGAATATACATGAAAGATATATAAAATTGTTTAAGTGATCACGGGGTGGGGCATGGTCACAGTGAGTAAACAATCACTCAATAAATGAGGGAATACTGAATTCCCAGCCTGGAGAGCTCTACCACATTCTCCAAGGGAGCAGAAACAGTCCCCTGAGTGCAGGGGCAGTGTCTGGCAAAGGAGGAGGGTCCACTGATGGGTTCTTGTTATTGATGACTAGTCTTACGAGTTTTTGTTCTTGTAATTGAAACTTAGCCTACTGTTATGGGGTGCCTAAGGGTTGCCACCTGAGAGCCCCCTTGTTGCTCAAATTTGGCCTCTCTCTAAGCCAAACTCAGCATATGAATGCATTACCTTCCCCCCAGCATGGGACATGACTCCCAGAGATGAGCCTCCCTGGCAACGAGGGATTAATATCAAGTGCCAACTGGCAATACGACTGGAAATAGACCGTGAATAAAAGGGGGGAAAGATAAAGACAAATGAGTCCATGTGGCTAAGAAGCTTCAAAGAGAGTCGGGAGGTCATCCCAGAGGTAACGCTTACACACCCCTCAGTAGGATAGCATAGAACACCAAAGTGGATATCATCCCACACAGAGGGGCTCCTTAGGGCTCTGGAGACACCCAGGTCTATATAAGGGGGGATAGCTCCAGAGATTGATGCCTTATCAGTGGGCTCTACTTTGGAATCTGTGCTCCTGAGAGTGACAGAGTTGGACTCAAATAAGTCCTCCCTGCACATGGTCCATCAGTCCCTTCTATTTAAACCTATATGTGATGCTGGAGTTTGCAGGTGTACTTCCAGAGACTGGAGCCTCTGACCTGCCCATATGCCAGCTGTGCCTGAAATCTCGGTGGAGCTGCAGCTCCTACTCTACAGCTCAATGGACTCGCCCAAGTCACCTGGTGAGAAGACGATGATGGACAACAGCCATCCCAGGGAAGGGAGAGAGCCTGCATCTGCAGGCAGGATAATCCCATCCATCATATCCATGGGATATAAGCCCCCTCTCACTTGGAGGTGGAGTGGACATCAACATCCCAGACTCCTCAGGACTGGGGGAAGAGCTATGGACTAGAGTGGACTTAATGGTATTCTGTTGCAGACATAATGTGATTCAAGCAATGGAAGAAATTACAACAGTGAGGTGGAGCCAGTGGCCACTGGACGCTTTTGGGGCAGGGAAGGGAAAAGCAGTTGTTACACAGGTGCTTTTTCAGGACTTGGGAATTATCCTGAGTGACATTATGACGACAGGTATAGGGCATTTTACATCAGCATATAACATGCAGAACTGTGTGGGAGAGAGTATGGTCTACGATGTGAACTGTGGTCCATGCTTAGTGGCAAAGCCCCAGGATGTGTATATCCATTGCAGGTGATGTGTCACACTAATGAAAGATGTTTGTGTGGGATGTTGTGGGAGGTGTGGGAGGTGGGGAACATAGGAATCCCTGTAATTTTTGTGTAATATTTATGTAATCTAAGCATCTTTTAAAATATTAAAAAAAAAAAAAAGAATGATTAAAAAAATTTTTTTTTACTGGATTTCTTTTCAATTATTTTTTTAATTTATGAAAGTCATACATGTTAATTGTAAAAATGCTGGCAACGACAGAAGTGCAAAGGAAGAGAATTTAAAATGGAGGATATTTTGCTCCTTATTCAAAATATTCTTTAACATTAAGTGATTCTTACAATTGAAAAAAAAAGAAAAGAACTCAGGTTATCAGTGACTGTACCTCCTCATGGATTCCTCTCAGGCATTATGGGGAGATAAGCTCTTTCCAACTCTGCCTTGTTCCCACTCAGCTTCTCTGGATCTTGACAATGACCCTCATCCTCCTCCCCTGCCCTGAACGGTGAGTTGAGCTACGACATAAATACAGAGGCCCAGGAACTGTCCTCATTCTCCCATTGTCCCTGGAGGGAAATGGGCAGAGAGGGTCTGAGTCAGCCTGACTCACAGGAATGCACAGGGGAACAGTATAGAGTCCCATTGTCAGGCCAGTCTTTAAAGCCTTCCTACCTCCCTGCTCAGAATCCTCTATCCTTCCTACATACACCTAAAGATATTCATTCAGCTTTGCAAATAAGTTTCAAAACTTTTAGGTCTGATATTCTTGTAGAATATCAGACTTAAAATGAGGATTTTTTCTATGTTTTAATTAAGATTTCTGCCTCAGTGAATGAAAATTACTCACTATATTCTTTAAAAAAACAAACATACATTACAAAGGTAATACACATTTTACTGCAGAACATTTGGAAAACAAAGAACAAAATGGTGAGCATCAGTAAATCCACCATACAGAGAGAATCTGACCCATTCTGGAGTTCTGACCCTGCAGATATGCATAAGTAAATGGAATGGTAAAGGGGAACATGTGTAGTGCTGGAGATGTGTGTTTTGCTGGTCCCAAATGCCCACTCTCTAGCCATTGCACTCTGCTTCTCTCTAAAAATCACTTCCCCCAGAAACCTCTCTCCCCAAAACAAACTAACCAACCAATTGACCGATACATGCATCACCCACACATTACACATGCATGCATGCATGCATTTCAATACATTTTGACACGAAGGAAATGTCAGTCCTGGTACCCAACACCCATTTGCATAGACTTAGGCATAAAACCCAGGCAGTTAAGTCAGATTCCTTCTGGGAGACTTTTCTTAACTGAATCCAAGGGAAGAGATTCCTTTCTAATATGGTGGTAAAAATGGTAGCCCTAACCCTACCAGTTGCTATGTTTAGCATCCTGTGGGGAAAAGTTGGTCTCAGAGAATGAAGCTGTGGTGAGTTCTATTAAATAGATATGAAGTCCTAATTCCCAGAAGCTGTGGATGTGAACTTATCTGGAAAAAGGGTCTTTGTAGATGTAACCAAATTAAGATGAGGTCACATTGGATTAGGTTGGGCCCTAAACTCAATGCCTGGTGTCATCACGAACAGAAGGAGATTTTGGAGATGCAGCTACAGGTCAAGGAATGCCGAGGATTACCAGAAACAGCCAGTAACTAGGAGAGGCGTGGATCACATTCTCTCTCAGAGCCTCAACCAACACTTCCAATACCTCGATTTTAGATACCAACCCCCAGAATCGTGAGAGAATAGGTTTCCATTGGTGTTAGCCACCGTGTATGTGTTACTTTGTTACAGCAGCTCTAGAAAACTCATACAGAAGGAAAGGCAAACACTTGGAGATTCTTCATTGCATTTGAGTGCTTGGTCTTTTTGTCCCTCATTCCAGGGGTGCTTGGTTCTGGCTGTCCCTGGGATCAGCAGCTTCCTGCCCTTTCCCAATTTGGTTACATGAGAAGATAAGTTTCCTTCCTTCCTGGCTGATTTGAGCTGGCTATTTTCTCACTGGAATGGAGAATCTTGTCTAAACAAATATATAAACATACCAGCATGACAACATTTCAGGAGAGAAAATTAAGAGAAGTGTGTTTATTTAGGATAACTTTTGGTTTATTCAAAGGGAAGCATCAGGCCTGTTTGGGCTGTGACCAGGGGTGCAGTGGTGCTGCCTCTCCCAAGGAAGTGACCTTGCAGGCTCCTGTCACTCCCAGCTCTGCTAGGAGTCAGGATACGTGTACCGGTGCTGGGAGAGCATGGCTCCTGGTTCAGGTTCCGTTACTCACGCCACCTCCCTGGGACCTAATAGGGAGGATGAGCACTCTGGCAAAGGAAAGGTATTTGGTTAGCTCATGTCCTCTCTATGCTCCCACGCCTAGGTCAGGCTGGCCACCATTCACTGTGCATTCAGTAGCCGATAAAAGCAGACTTTAGATAGGAGAGGGTTTTTTTCATGGTTACTGAGCACCTACTAAGGCCAGGTGCTAGTCAGGATACAGACATGAATAGACTTGATCTCTGTCCTCCAGGGGTCACGATCTAATCTGTCCTTATTTCATCCTTAGGTCCTGAAGAGGAGTCATATATTTTACTGTGTCTGACCCACCCACAAGCCATCCTGTGTCATGCTACCATGGCTGATGTCATATAGAGTGGATGAAAGCAGCTCTAGCCACAGATCTCTGAACTAAACCAATGAGCCACATAGGCACTGGACTCAAGGGAGGTCAAATATTCCTGAGGTTCCTCGGCATGAGATTTCCTAATATATTTCTTCCATACTGCATGAGGACACACCAATTTTGGCAGGTTGCTTTCTCCAAAGGTCACTGCAACAAATCTCCCATCCCACTTGCTCATCTCACAATGTGACCTTGACACTCCTCCCACTAAGTGGTGGGGTTTATGTCCCCTTCCCCTTCAACCTCCCACTTGAACATTGTGACAGCCTCAACCAATAAAGCGTGGCAAACTGATGCTATGTGGCTTCTGAGTCTAAGGTATGAAAATGTCATGCACTTTCACGTTGTTCTCTTGGAATGCTTGCTCTTGGAATCCAGCCATCATGCTTGAGAAAGCCCAAGAAGCCCCTGGAGAGGCTTGCGTGGATAAGAGCCAAGGCCCCTGAGCCATAGGCCTGGCTGCATTCCTCTCCAACAGCCAGCACCAACTTGCCAGCCAAGTGAGTGAGCCACCTTGAAAATGGGATACCCTAGTCTCCAACTGAGCTGCTCAGCTGATGCCACAGTCTACACAAGTCCTATGTACATGCCAGGCTTAGGTGTTCTGAAAGCCAGAGTGGCTATGTCTGTGAAAGAGGTGATACTTCAGGCTGCTTTCAATCCTTTCAAATTCTAACACTAAGTATCTGTTCCCAAGAGCGTCTGTTCATGGTGCTCCATTGCAACATTTAAAAGTACAAGTAGGGGACTTCCGGGAAGATGGCAGACTAGTAAGACATGGGAATCTCTTCTCCAGAAACATAGCTAGAGGACAGGCTGAAACAGGCCCAAAAAAGATCATCTAGGGTTTAGGACAGCAGGTGAAGGCTGCACTCCACCCAGAAGACAGAGGGACAGAAGAGGAAAATCGCGACAACAGAACCGTGAGTTGGAAGTAGCAGCTTCTGCTGATGCCGGCACCCTCCCCCACACTCTTCAGAACTCTTGGGCCTCTGGACCTGCGACCACAGACAAAGGGGGCTCCAGGGATCTACCACTCCTGGAAAGGGGAGAGGGAGGGACACAGCCTTAGGCTGGCTCAGGTTCTGACCTGTAAATTTGGGCTGCGGAGCCCCACGGACCCTTCCACACGGTGGCTTGCCCAAGGAAGGACTGGAGAAATCTGACCCTCACAACCTCCCTCTCTTCTAGCCTGGACTAATTGTTGAGGACTCCACAGGAGAGGGGAGAGAGAGCCTGGGGCTGACCCTGCTTTTGACTCCCAGGATCGGTCTGCCCTGTCATGAGAGCCCTTCCAGGCCAGGTGGGGCTGTGCCATTGTTTGCCTTGGAGCCTGCAAGGGGCTAAAGATATACAAACCTCTCAATCTCCTCCTCTACTAACAGGGACTGATTGTTGAGGATTCAGAATGGAATGGAAATACTCCCCAGCTGGGAAAAGGGGGGCGCTATGAGAGAAGTCTGGAGAACTGTTTCAGAAAGTTTGAATTACAGGGCTCTTAGCCCCCTGACAGGAAGCCCTATCACATTGATCTGGTCTGTGTCACAACAAATACTTTCCAACCAGGCATTGAACTGAGAGGTGCCAACATGCGCCATCTCCTGACAGACCAAGGAAGTGCACATAAGAAAATTAATAAGTAAGAGAGGCTTTTCCTGGTCTCTATAGCTTCCCTGCCCAAGGCCCTAGGAAACGAATCTACAACCAATTACTGGGTCCAGTGCCCAGTTTTGAGCAACTATCAGAACAATCCTAACAATCAAGATTGAGCCAAAAATCAAAGAGCTGTGGTAACTCACAGCCTCCTGCCACTAAAACCCCATAAAAGAGAAAGAGATACAAAGGAAAAGGAAAATACAAACTAACCAGATGCCTAAGCACCAGCAAAAAATTATAAGCCATACTAAGAAAATAGAAGACATGGCCCAAGAAAAGGAATACAGCAAAGTCCCAGAAGAGACGCAGAATTTGAGAGAACTAATCGGTGAGATGAGCACAAATTTCCAAAATCAAATTAATGAGATGAAAGAGAATATAGTTAAAGAGATAAATGACATCAAGAAGTCATTGAGCAAATGCAAAGAAGAATTTGAAATCCTGAATAGAAAAGTAATGGAGTTCATGGGAATGAAAGACACAATAGGTGAAGTCAAAAATACATTTGAGGCATACAACGGCAGACTCGAAATGATAGAAGAAAGAATAAGTGATACCAAAGACAGAGCAGCTAAAATTGAAGAGAGAAAAGAACAGAGAGAGAAAAGAATGGAAAAAATTGAGCAGGGGCTCAGAGAGTTGAATGACAACACAAAATGCAAGAACATACGTGTCATGGGAGTTCCAGAAGGGGAAGAGAAAGGAAAAGGGGCAGAAAGAGTATTTGAGGAAATAATAGCTGAAAATTTCCCAATTCTCACGAAAGAAATGAACTTCCATGTCCAAGAAGCACACCGTACCCCAATGAGAATAGATCCAAATAGACCTACGCCAAGACACACATTATTCAGAATGTCAAATGTAAAAGATAAAGAGAAAATTCTCAGAGCAGCAAGAGAGAAGCAAACGATCACATACAAAGGACGTCCAGTAAGACTTTATGCAGATTTCTCTTCAGAAACCATGGAGGCGAGAAGACAGTGGTATGATACAATTAGGAAACTGAAAGAGAAAAACTGCCAGGCGAGAATTCTTTATCCAGCAAAACTGTCCTTCAAATATGAAGGTGAATATAAAGTATTCACAAACAAACAGAAATTAAGAGAGTTTGCAAAAAAGAATCCACCTTTGCAGGAAATATTGAAGGAAGCCTTAGAACCTGAAAGAAAAAGACAGGAGAGAGAGCCTTCGAGGAAAGTATAGAAGAAAGAAAAGCAGAAAGGATAACCAAAAGAGTAAAAAGAGAGATAAAAATAAGATGACATATGAAAACCAAAGAATAAAATGGAAGAAATAAATAGTGCATTTTAAGTAATATCGTTGAATGTGAATGGATTAAATTCCCCAATCAAAAGATACAGGCTGACAGAGTGGATAGAAAAACATGAGCCATCCATATGCTGCTTACAAGAAACTCACCTCAGACCCAAGGATACAAACTAGCTGAAAGTAAAAGGTTGGAAAAAGATACTCCACGCGAATAGTAAACAGAAAAGAGCAGGGGTAGCTATACTAATATCAGACAAAACAGACTTCAAATGCAAAAAAGTGATAAGAGATGCGGAAGGCCATTATATATTAATAAAAGGGACGATCCTCCAGGAAGATATAACAGTCATAACTATCTACGCACCTAACCAGGGTGCCCCAAAATATATGAGACAAACTCTGGCAAAACTGATGGGAGAAATAGACATTCCCACAATAATCGTTGGAGACTTCAACACCCCTCTCACATCATTAGATAGAACAACTAGACAGAAGATCAACAAGGAAACAGAGAACGTGAACAATATGATAAACAAGTTAGACCTAACAGACATATACAGAACACTGCATCCACACTCAGCGGGTTATACATTCTTCTCAAGTGCCCATGGATCTTTCTCCAGGATAGACCACATGTTAGATCACAATACAGCTCTCAATAAATATAAAAGGATTGAAATTATACAAAGCATGTTCTCAGATCATAATGGAATGAAACTAGAAATCAATAACAGACAGGAAAAAAGTAAATTTGCAAATGTGTGGAGACTGAACAACACACTCCTAAATATTCCGTGGGTCAAAGAAGAAATTGCTAATGAAATCAGTAAATATATTGAGACAAATGAAAATGAGAACACAACGTATCAAAACTTATGGGATACAGCAAAGGCAGTCTTGAGAGGGAAATTTAAAGCCCTAAATACCTATATTAAAAAACAAGAAAGAGCTAAACTCAAAGATTTAACTGAACAACTTGAGAAACTAGAAAAAGAACAGCAAACCAATCCCAAAGCAAAAAGAAGGAAAGAAATAATAAAGATTAGAGTGGAAATAAATGAAAATGAGAACAGAAAAACAATAGACAAAATCAACAAAACCAAAAGCTGGTTCTTTGAGAAGATCAATAAAATTGACAAACCCCTCGCTAGACTAACAAAGAGAAAAAGAGAGAAGATGCAAATAAATACAATTAGAAATGAAAGGGGGGAAATTACAAATGACCTCACAGAAATAAAAAG
>JAKSZT010054458.1:27482017-27522612 GCA_026826555.1 Tolypeutes matacus
GTTATTCAACATTGTACTAGAAGTTCTAGCTAGGGCAATTAGACAAGGCAAAAAAATTTAAGGTGTCCCAATAGGAAAAGAGGAAGTAAAACTCTCACTGTTTGTGGATGACATGATCCTGTATTTAGAAAATCCTGAAGTATCCACAACAAAGCTACTTGAACCAATAAATGAGTTCAGCAAAGTTGCAGGATACAAGATCAACACGCAAAAATCAGTAATGTTTTTGTACACTAGTACTGAACAATCTGAGGAGGAAATCATGAGGAAAATTCCATTTTCAATAGCAACAAAAAGACTCAAATACCTAGGAATTAATTTAACCAAAGAAGTACAGGACCTATATGCAGAAAACTACAAAACACTGCTAAAAGAAATTTAAAAAGACCTTAAACAAATGGAAAGATATTCCGTGTCCATGGATTGGAAGAAAAAATATCGTAAAGATGTCAATATTGCCCAAACTGATTTATAGATTCAATGCAATACCAATCAAAATCCCAACAGCTTACTTTACAGAATTAGAGAAGGCAATTACCAAATCCATCTGGTATTCTAAAAAGGAAGAGCAATGTGGGAGGAATTTCACTCCCTGACCTTGAAACATATTACAAAGCTACAGTGGTCAAAACAGCATGGTACTGGCATAAAGATAGACATATAGATCAGTGGAATAGAATTAAGAATCCAGAAATAAACCCTCACTTATACAGTCAACTGGTTTTTGACAAACCTACCAAGCCCACGCTAATGGGAAAAAACAGTCTCTTCAATAAATGGTGTTGGGAGAACTGGATATCTATAACCAAAAGAATGAAAGAGGACCCCTATCTCACCCCCTATACAAGAATCAACTCAAAATGGATCAAAGATCTAAATATAAAAGCCAGGACCATAAAACTACTAGAAGAAAATGTAGGGAAACATCTTCAAGACCTTGTAGTAGGTGGTGATTTCTTGGACCTTATACCCAAAGCATGTGCAACAAAAGAAAAAGTAGATAGATGGGACCTCCTCAAAATTAAACACTTTTGCACCTCATTGGACTTTGTCAGAAGGGTGAAAAGGCAGCCGACTCAATGGGAAAAAATATTTGGAAATCACATATCTGATAAGGGTTTAATATCCAGGATATATAAAGAGATGTTGCAGCTCAACAATAAAAAGACAAATGACCCAATTAAAAAATGGGCCAAAGACTTGAATAGACATTTCTCCGAAGAAGAAATACAAATGGCAAAAAAACACATGAAGAAATGCTCAACATCACTCATGATTAGGGAAATGCAAATCAAAACTACAATGAGATATCATTTCACACCTATCAGAATGGCCACTATTAAAAAGACAGAGAACTACAAGTGTTGGAAAGGATGTGGAGAAATCTGTTAGCTCTATAAGTGGGCATTTTATTTTTTCACCTAGTGACCAAACCCTTACCAGCACCTAGGTCCAGAAACTAGGTTCTTTCCTTATCACCCCCATTTCAAGCCCCAGCATGCAACACTGTTACTTCTGTTCCTGGACTCCTGCGTTTACTGTGGTCCTGCAGCCTCTGTTACTTCTTATCTCAGAATGTGTCCATCTTCAAGCCTCCTTTACAATGACTGACTCTTTCTTAAACATTTTCCTATTGCTAAATACTAGAGGGTTGCTAGAGGGCAGTGTAATATAGTGGTTAGAAGCAGGTGCTTTGAGATTGGAGAGAATGGGACAAGTTATTAAGTTCTCTAAATCTACCTCATAAATTTATTGGGAGGATTAAGGTGAGATGATAAACGTTAAGGCCTTCGCCTCTTGTCACCAGGATTTCTACTTGTTGCTAATCTGATATTCTTCACCTTGTTGTCCTTTTTAACAGATCCCCTTACCATTGGGTGTGACAATGTACCCAACCCTAGAGACTACAGTTCCTTATTGCCTTGCATATAGGTTGCCAGTGACACGTAAGCAGAGTTGTTTCATTGGGTTGGCAGGCAAACTCTTTAAAAGTGGCTTGCCCTAGTTGGGAGACCCGTCTTTGTGTTACATCCCCCTCTCCTACTTCTTGTGAATATCACGGCCGGATATGGCAACCATGTTAGATTATGCATCGATCCTGCACTAGTGAAGTGAGGAATATTAGAAGTATCCCAGGTCCAGATGATCACGGAGCCACCACACCAGCCGTGGACTGTTACCTCGTACTCTTTCATAAGGGAGGAAAAAAGCGATTTTTTTTTAAAGCCAATTTTATTTATGTCTCTGGTACCAGAGGCTGAATCTTATTCCTGACTTATGTGTCTAATAAGTGCCAGTTAAGATTATTATTCTCTCTTAGCACCATTTCCCTAACTCTGCCAGACTGTGTGCCCTTTGGGTTCAAGCCAACTCTAGGCTAATCTATCCCACCACTGACTAAGTTTTGGCTAAGATAGGTAGGAAATATACACTGCAGCAGCCTGGAGGGGTATACTGATGTCATATCTTTAGTCAGGCCTCTCAGGAGGAATCTTCCTGCCAGTTGTTTGTTGGTCTTTGTGACCTGCACGAATGCATCTTTATGTTAGAACATTTTAATGTTCCCTACGTGTTAGGAATCTTCCATTCAGCCTTGCAAGGTGTGGAAGCTGAGATTAGAATTAAAGGCATGAAGAAGAGTGAGTAGTCAAGGGAAAAAGAAGATTTTATCTCCATGATTTTTCTATTTTTTTCTAAAAATACTTTTAAAATTACATTTGCATTGACAATTAAAATTTCATTTTTCAATTTAAAAATGTTTTGTAACAAAAAAGACAAGAATATGTAATAATATCATTTAGATATACAGAAAATCCAATTAATTTTTAGGCTAGACAATTTCATATCAAGCAGGTTGAATTCCATAAGAACTTTTTGAATTGGGTATTGCTTCATTTATTTATAGAGGTATATGGATCAAAAGAGTGCAAACATGAAGGTAACAATTCTTCTCTTTCGTATTCACAGAAGTAAAATTAAAAGAATTTTCCTTTAGAAAAAAGCATGACTTACCCCTTTACTCTTAGTAAACAATATTTTAGGAAACAAATATCTTGCCTTCAAATAAACATTTATTTTAAATATTAATATACATTAATATATAGAAACTAGTGTAGGAGATATTCTTTCCTCCTGTCTTATAGTGCTTTACTTTCCAACTAAATTTAGAAATGCTTTCAGTCTATCACTACTAAACAGGCAATTTAACATATAAACATGTATGTACTTTATTATAAAAATGCATCTGAAAATAGTTTAGACATATGCATACATGTGTACATGACATTTATAAAGCAGCACTTCACAAAGAAAAAATATTATTATATATTATTCTCAGGATGTAGGGTAGGAGAAAAAAAACTAAAACTTTCAATCAGTCATAAAAATTTGCTAGTTTTACAAATAGGTTCTAATTAGCAGCAATGGAACCGTTTCTTATATAAGCCTACAAAGCAGAATTTATATGTTGCTGGGGAAAAAAGCCAGGTGATAAATATGACATCTGATGATCTTTCTGACCTACTGAGGAAATAGTTTACATTGTTTGTTTTAAAAAAGAAAAAAAGTGTTGAAGACAGGGTTTTTTTTTGTTTTTTTTTTTTTAAATAACATTATTTTCACTTAACTTTAAATACAAGATACACAAATTATGACTGACCCACCAGATTATTTTTTAACTTGTTGGATAACTATAAACCTTGCTCTTTCTAAAAGCTGGCATTTATTAAACATGCAAAGTTTTCACATGTTCCTGATGTGATTTATAATTCCAGGGGTTTCATCTAAGTCAAATTAATATATTGATTACTCCCAACTTATTTTTACACTGGAAAAAATTCTTGCTTACTGTTTGCAGTAAGTACTTCATATAGTACTTTCCATGAAGACCAAGGAAGTGAAAATTGTGAAGAATATGCTTTTTGTAAAAGAGGCCACTGATGATAATGTGATGTAAAAGGGGAGTATGATTAACTGAACCCTCAGCACCTGAAGGCCAACTGAAAAAACATCCATATGCCTTCGGTCTAATCTTGTACTTGCACTGAAATTAAAGTCTTTATATTATTTTAATCACTTTGAGTTAGCAATTTTACTTCCTAAAATGTCATTTCAAAAAGAGCTCAGAGCTTCTGTAGAGTTGATAAGCAGTTCTATTTTACCTAATTGTATGGGTTGCTATTTCATGAACATGACACATGTTATTTAGAAAAGGAAATAGGTCAAAGAAGTGCAGGTATCCCTGAATCATCACCAACAAGACTAGGAGGAAAATAAAATTGCGCTGCCAGATAAGACAGTATTGAGGTAATGCCAAACAGCTGCTGGAAAAAAATAAATAAATCAGGCAATGAATTGTTTGGGTTATGCAATTATTAATGACCAAATTGACTGCACTCTTTACTAAAATACATGACTCTTTTGGTTATTGTACAAATACAGAAATGCAGTTTTTAAATGAAAGCTACTCTAGACTGCCTCTCGTAGATATTAAGTGGAAACCCCAAAATTCATCCTGAGTGTTTCAGAGTGTGAAAAAGTCACATGTGTTCATTTAATTCTGTATAAAATATAAATGTTTTCCCCACAATAAGAATCTTAACCATGTCTTCCCAGTGTGAAGCTGTATCTTATTGCTCTACTATATTCACAATCTGTACTAATTCTGACAGAAGTTGAAAGTAAAGTTGACATTTATGTTTACTTAACAAAGGCCTTCCTCCAGAGATGGTGTGGATTGATAGTTGAAACAATCAAAATAAAAGAACAGACAAATGTATTTTTTAAAGCATCCATCACAATGCTAGAGCTACAGGAGTGATCAGCAGAAACATCTGGGGCTCCGTGGATAGAGACCGAGTTTGATCCAGGCTGGTTTCCCAGAGCTAGGTGTTCCTCATGTGGATAGCAATGAACTTTCCACATTGTTGGGTTAAGTGTAACAAACTGATGTTTTTATTTATTCAACCAAGTTTCCCGAAGAGTTCTACTAGGCAATGCCATTAGCCTACTTTCCTCAAAATGTACAAAAATGCAATGAAACTTTAAAAGATTCTAAAGTCAGATTTTGCTCTGCTTGGCTACCTGATTAGGGATAATTAATGAGATTTTTTGCTGACAAGGATCTGAAATGGAAAAATTAAGTTGGGGCTTAAAAGTAATTCTTGAAATTATCACATTTATAGATGAAGCCTATTGATTGAATAGTAATAAAAAGATACAGAGTGCTGGAATTGATCCTTGACTATTTTGACCCATACTAACTTCAGATATCTTACCAGAATAACCTATCTTTTAAGAAGTGCTCTGTATGATGAAAATGTCACAAAATTGACTGTAGCGCTGGGTGCATGTATCTGTGAATGTACTAAAAACCATTGAATTGTACACTTTAAATGGGTGAACTGTATGATGTGTGAATTATCTCTCAATAAAGCTGTTTAAAAAAGAGCTCTGTACACTGGCAATGACAGAGGTTAGTACATTTCTCAGGTATAAAGTCTATGACATGTTGCTAAAGTTGACTTCTTCTGGGATTTGAAGTTATTTTAAATTTTAAATTTTAATACTGAATGAGAATATTTTCATCATATAAAATATTGCTTTAGCTAGGTGAGATTTCAGAGCCCCTTACACTTCTCTGTAAGGTGGGATCAAGTTATAAAGGCCTAAGAGTTCAGTGAAGATCTCAGAAACCTAGAGAAAGAAAGGAGCAAACTGACATCCTTCTGAGAACCAAAACATTGACTAGAAACAAACTCAAAGTAGCAGAGGCAGAAAAATAGACAAGTTGTGAAGATCCTGGAAAGGGCACTCTCGGCATAAATATCAGTCATTGTAGACATAGGTTGAATAGGAGTATGCAAAGTAGCAATGAAAATACAAATGCCATCTTTTAAGCTATGCTGATGAACATATGACAGACAAATTTGTTAGCCATAGACCATGAAGACTGGCTTTTGCCAAAGCTCTAAGCAGTCCCAATAGTATGACAAGCAGAGAGTCGTTTCTTCCATTGTGAGAAGACTTTTCTGGTCTGCAACTCTGCCTTTAAACGATCAGTTTAGAGCAACTTCTTGATAAAGGGATTGTAAAAAGGGGGAGAAGGGCAGTTGTTATGCACTAAGGCTGCCTTTTAAACACAAGACCCCAAATTCAGCAGCAAATGTCTGGCTAACCTCATTTCCCCTCAGTTATATGTGGATAGTAAAATAAACAAAATTTCATTCTTTATTCCTTTCCTGAAATAAACTATCAGGTATCCTAGCAGAGCTGAGGACTCCAAATTTGCTAGATTGCCTTAAAGGTCAGGATTAGAAAAATAAGGGTTAAGTGGAGATTGATTTTATAAGAGTGGGAGTGATAAATGGGCCCTTCTGCATGTCGCTTTGTAGCTTCTAGCACAAGGATGTCGACAAATGTCATGTAGAATGTTCTCTCTGGTGGCCTGACAATGTCCTCCCAAAGAGCCGTGTTAAGGAGGACATTGAGGCTTGTCCCAGCTTGGCTGGAAAGAATGCTGAGCGTGCTGAGTGATAGCTGCCACAGGCACAGATACTTCCTACGCCCATTTCTGTTTTGTTTCAAATGACTTGAAAGGCCTCAGAGGCATAAAAAGGCTGACAGACGACCACCACCTGCACACACTCCCCAGCAGCACATCACACATGAGGGAGGTCTGGTGAGCTTTGGAAAAATGTTAACAAATAGAGGTGATTTTAGCAGAGAAGGAAAATGTGTGCTCTTTCATTGAAGATTCCTATTTCTTCCACAAAGTTCCCAAGGTAACTGCGCCTGGACGAGGTCACGGTGAGGCTCCACAAGTCACCAGATGACAGCCCATCAGGGCTCTGGATTCTCTCCCTACATCTTCTTGGCAGGTAGAAATGAGTTTGCCCATCCCTTGGGATGGCGTACACATAGAAACTCTTGCTTTGTTTGGTGTTTTTTCCTTCACATAACTCTCCTGGAGAAAAGTTCCTGCTGAATGCCATTTACCAGAGGACTTGAATAATCAGAAGAAATTATCCAAAGATGGTTAGGTAATAAGGTGACCCGGAATGAAACCATAGATAAAACATAGCTTCATAATTTAAATCCTAAAGAGTGAAGAGGAAAGGTGACAAGGACTTAGAAAGAAGGGCCAGAGTAAGCACAGTCAGCCAGGTGGCTATGAGGAGGGAAGGCCCGCTGATGAGAAGAAAACGCATCCTGCCACCCGCTCTCCACCCTCGGAGGCAGCAGTGGGCGGCAGCCAGTCTTCCTAGTACTTGAGAATCGTGCACTCTTCCAAGTACAGGTGATGCCCTCATTATGAAGAGTGGGCGTTGGAAGAAACAGCAAAAGGTTCTAGTGTCTACATCGATTTGGAACTAATTAACTTCGTATCTTCCTCATCCTCTGTTGGCAGGCCTGGCAGGCTCCCTCAGGGACTGCTTCTCTTGCAAAACATTAGCACCATTCAGTTTTAGGATTCATTGTCACTGTAAAAACAGAACAACAGTATATTTCCAAGAAACTATTGAGAGCTGGTCACTCCACTATGGAGCTGACTCGAGAGCAACAATTTCAGAAACAAAGGTGACTGGGAGTTTATATTTGACCTCTGAAGAGGAAAGCCATGAAAACCAAGAAAGAATCCCTATGTCTTGCTCTAATATCCCTCCCCAGTGCTGATGTGGAGAGAACTAGATGGAGTCTGGGCTCCCCCCTTCCTTAATTAAATCTAATCCCATTCTCTAAGAAAAGATTCCAAATTGCCTTTTTTTTCCCTTCCCCTCTTCTTAAAAAAATTTCCATGTGTTGTTTTCCCTGAGGAGTTTGTGGCCCTGGCATGTTTTCAAATATCCTGACTCTCCTGGAAGGCTGCACTACCCTTCTTCCTGCTTCTGGTTTTAGTTTTGCACCCCCTTCATTCAACTTCTAGTGGGTCTCTACTTGAAGCAACCTACGCCTCCAAGATGTGTTTAAATGAGAATAATCAATGCAACTTGGTACCCCCTTCGCACAGGTGTGTTTAGTCTGCCACACAAGGACTTCTACCTTGGTAAATCTCTTGCTATTATTTATACACCAAGTGGTTCCAAAAAGGACTTTGACTGACTCCTTCGTGTATATGTTTGTGTGTACATACATACATGCATACAGGTACATGCATGTACCTATCTCCATGAAAGGGGAGGGGGTCATTTTGTCAGTGTTTGTGTTGCAAAGAAGAAGGGAAGAAACTGCAAATAAGAAGGAAGCTCAATGGGAAATGAGGGGGAGGGCAGAATTTTATCCGAGACAGGGAGGTGAACAAAAGAACAACCTTTATAGCTAAACTTATTTAAAATTTTAAGCTGGGGAAGAGGATGTGGCTCGACCAGTTGGGCACCCGCCTACCACATGGGAGGTCCTGGGCTCAGTTCCCAGGCGAGGAAGCAATGAGCAGACAGATGAGAGAACCATCTGGGGGGGGGGAGGAGGGATAAATAAAAAATAAATAAAGTAAATAAATAAATCTTTTTTTTAAAAAAAGGAAAGCTGATTGACAATTAAGACATTGTCTGTTTAAAGAGTACATGCTATAATCCTTCACAACTGAAGAGTTGTTCACTTGAACATCTCTTAAACTGGGCAAGGAGGGTTTCATTTCTTGGAAATTGGGTGTTAGCGAAATAATATTTCTAAGATCCAGAAGTCCATCTCTGTATAACATACGCCTCTGAGTTACATGTTTTCCTTTTGTGGCCTTATCTTGAAATTTCAGCCACTGATAAGTAGAGCATAACACAAAGCTGAATAGCAATGGGCACTGAGCTGCTATAATGAGAGTGATCTTAAAAATTATTATAAAGCCAATTCATTCTCATTGTTGAAAAACTAGGAAATATAAGTAGGCAAAACAAAAATACCAAAAATATCACCACTGTTAACATTTCAGTATTTCTCCCTCAGTACATTTTTCTGTGATAATGATATATATTATTTTTGTACAAAAATGTGATCATAATATACATACTATTCTATAATAAGTTTTCCTTACTCTCATTCACATATAAACATTTTTCCTTACTTATAAATATATAATATTTTCTCAGTGGCTACATAGCATTCCATTGTCTCACTGTACCAAAAATGAAAATTTGTAGGCAATCCCTTGTTAAACATTTGGGCTCCTTCCAAGTTTTAAATTTTCTTTATTATAAGCATTGCTGCATTTTTGCATACTTCCAATTGTTTCCTTTGCATGAATCTCTAGAAATGGAATTGCTAGTTCAAAGTGTATCCAATTTTAAAGCTTTTGATAACACATTGTTAAATTAATATCATGTTGAGTGAATAAAAGCCAGGCACAAAAGCAGATATTGTAGGATCTCACTTATACGAAATAACTAGAATAGGCAAATCCATAGAGACAGAAAGGAGAGTATAGGTTACCAGAGGTGGAGGAGGGCAGAAGGGGGAATTGGGAGCCAATGCTTAGTGGGCGCAGGGTTTCTGTCTGGAGTGACGGAAAAGTTTTGGTAATGGGTGATGGTAAAGCAGTTAAAATGGGGTTTTATATGTAGTATATATGTTGCTTCAAAAAAAAAAAAAAAAAGAAATGAGAAAAATGCAGGCATAGCATTCCACTACAGGCCTGGCTTACAGACATGGCATTATTCTTAATTTGCAGATTTTACACTAGCAAGTGTTTGTTGGTAAAACACTACCTTGAGCATTGCTTCAAATATCCAGAGGCTTTAAGAACCTATCTTGGGAAGCGGACATGGTGGGCAACTGGGCTCCCGCCTTCCACATGGGAGGTCACTGGTTTGGATCCCAGTGCCTCCTAAAGAAGACAGCGAGCGGGCGCGACGGGCAGGCACAGCAAGCTGACACAACAGGAGACACAAGAAGAAAAGAACATAATGGGAGACACAACAAAGCAGGGAGCAGAGTTTGCCAGTGCTTCCTAAAGAAGAAAGCTAGCTGCGTGATGGGCAGGCGTGGTGAGCTGACACAACAAGATCACGCAACACGAGATGTGGGGAGGAAAACAGAACCAGAGACACAAAAAAGCAGAGAGCGGAGGTGGCTTAAGCGATTAGACACCTCCCTCCTACATTGGAGGTTCCCGGTTCGGCTCCTTGTGCCTACTAAAGAAACAAGGAGGGGGGCGGATGTGGCTCAAATGGTTGGGCGTCCGTCTGCCATATGGAGGGACCTGGGTTCGATCCCTGGGACCTCCCGGTAAAATAAAAAATATATATAGAAGGCACGTGGGCTGCCAGGCTCTCTGTGCCGGTGAGCCGCCAGGCCCCGGGAGCCATGCAGCAAAAGATGATGACGTAACAGGAGAGAGACGCAGGGGAGAGTCAAGACGAGATGCTCCGAAATCTCCGAAAACCAGGAACCGAGGTGGTGCAGGTGGCAGGACACCTCTCTCCTACATCGGAGCTCTCCAGGATCGAATCCTGGTGAAGACTGGAGGAGGAGGATGAGAAGAGATGGCAGGAAACAGTCACAGAGAATTGCCCAGCGAATGGACACAAAACAGCAAATGGGGAAGGGGTTGTTTAAAATGGATAAAGTAAATAAATAAATCTTAAAAAAAAAAAAAAAAGAAAGAAAGAAAGAAACAAGGAAGGCGAACAGACTCAGCAAGTGAAAAACAAGGGGGTGGGTAGAAATAAATAAACTAAATCTTAAAAAAAAAAAAAAAAAACTATCTCCCAAAGCAGACTTTAAATTTCCAAGAAGAATATGCATGTTTGTGGTTTGTTTAGGACACTCTGAAAACATTTCAAAAGCTTAAGATGTGACATTGTCCATCAACAAGGACTCGTTTATTTAAAATGCCAAAGAGCAAGAGGCATTCATAGCATGGGGACCGTGAGCAACGTGACAAATACTGACACCCAGGACACAGTCCCCGTGTGGGCATGTGTTGCTTCAGCTTGGGGATGGTCATTCCTAAAGTGTAGCAACTCTCACATGCAAATTCTCACTGGTGGGGCGATGGCCTGTGGGTACGTCAGAAACCTGGGTTCTGGCCCTACCTGACCCAGAGCCATTCTCTCACACGTGCATTCCTTTATTTAGTTCGACGGGTGCCCTGCTTTCTTTGTGGCTATTTATCATCACTGTGAAATGATCAAATAAACCTAGATGCTTTCAACTCTGGTAAATCCTAGAGTTCCCTGTTAAAAATATCTTGGCAAACTGCCACAGAACTGCAACAGATAAAATAAGTGATTTCACTTCCAACGTCTATTGCTTGCCTCACTGTTAATGTGTGGTTTCAGCAACTTATCTATGGCAGGGACATCAGTGAGTACTTTTTCTAGAGGTGTTATTTAGATATTCTAAGAATGTGAAACACCTTTCCCAAAGCCTTTAGGGCTGACACGTTCTCAAAGGAGCAGAACTGCTTAAAAAGCATCACCTTCCTCTTCTTGTTTTTAAGAAAGCATGGAATTGGAATGCTGCCAGTTAAATGAGGACAGATGCAACTCTAACACCTTGTTTCATAACTGCGCCTTTGTTGCAGTCAACATCAGATAAGTCATCTTTGTTCTCCTGACCAGTTTATCTTATAACAATCCCTCTTTATGTTCCCTATCTCCAAAGATGGCAATAAACCTAGCTAAACCTTCTCTGTGCTATGCTGCTCTCTTACTCGGTTTTTGAGAATGCTGAGTTCAGCTCAGTACAAAGTCACGTAACAATAAGATTAGGCTCCCCTTCTCTGCATCAATAGATTGTCTCATCTCTTTCCTGAAAGAGGCCTAGCCTGGGTGGAATTATCGAGGTCACACACCTGGCTAACATCAGAGCCAGGCCTAAAAGTAGTCCAAGGGGGACGGATGTGGCTCAAATGGTTGGGCGTCCGTCTCCCATATGGAGGAACCCGGGTTCGACACCCGGGACCTCCCGGTAAAAAAAAAAAAAAAAAAGTAGTCCAAGATCCAGAGACCATGTCCATGTTGTAGACGTAATCTGGGCTACTATTCAAGCAATGTTGTGGTTTATTATATTTAGGACATCTTCCCTCATCCACCACAATAACATACACACACATCTGCATTTTAACACTGTTCTTTGAGGTTTCCATCCCGCAGGATTATAACCTGTTACTTCATATCCCTGATAACACCTAGCGCAGATTTGGGGGAAATCCATTGGCACTTAATAGGTGTTGACCAACAGTATAATTTGAAATGATTGAAGGGACTAGAGAGGAACAGAGAGAAGAATCTCATAAACAAAGAAAAAAATTCCAAGCAGCCACAGAGATTTACTTGAGCAGAGAGGAGAAAATAAGTTCACGAAAACTGCTGTTTCCTCACAATTAGTAGTTATAGTCTTGTTAGTGACTGCGCTGGATGGTGGACATGCCTTCACCAAATATATTCACATGTTAGCCTCATGGAGGCTGGCTTTCTTTGTGCTAAGTATTCTCTCTCTCTCTCTCTCTCTCTCTCTCTCTCTCTCTCTCTCTTTTCCTTTTTAAATCTATAGCTTGTCTTTTAATTTATGGAATCTCTCTTTCATTTAAACTAATTAATTAAAGAAAATGAAAAATACAGTTTTAAAAGAAACTCTTCTCAGGATCAAGTTTTATCACAAACTAGCTATGTGAACTTGGGTAAGTCACTTAACCTTGCTGAGTTCCAGGTTTACTCAGATGGATTCTTTCATTTTTAACTGGTTAACTTGGCATGGTATAGACAGTACCAGGCACATATTAGGTACTCAATAAATATCTTTTGAAAGACTACATAGACAATTGTACTTTTCCAAAAAAAAAAAAAAAAAGATGAAAAGGGAAGAGACTGGAAGTAATTCACAAAATTCTCTATAAAACTAACCTGGATTTTCCTGAGAAATATTAAAGTGATCCATTTTTATAATGCCATTTAGCTTTAAAACATGAACCACAGAATAAACAACAGTAGAATGAATATAATACAAGAACAGGAATACTGTTACCTAACCTCTGAGTTACCTGATTTCTTAGGTAATAGTACCTAGGCATCTGGCATATAGGAAACACCTTGTAAATGCCTTACTATTGTTGTTGTTATTACTGTACTTTCAAAATTATAAACCCATTTGGATAGAACCACACCTAATTCTTTCCCTAATCTTCCCCAGTATTGTTTCTCCGTGTAAAATCATCACTGCGGTCAAGGGGCATAAAGTGAAAGTCGGGCACTTGGCTAATCTTGGTGATCCTTTTATGTGCTGATTCACATAGCCTGCAGAGACAGAAACACCAAGCTTTCAGGAAACTGTCTAACTCTAAAGGCCCCAGGAAGAAACAAGAGGCTGGCGAGGCCCTAAGCTTGAGTCGGTAACAGGGTCTCTGTCTTTCCTGGGTTTTTTTTGTTTTTTTTTAAGATTTATTTATTTATTTATTCATTTATCCCCCCCTTGCTGCTTGTGCTCACTGGGTCAGCTAACCACGCCGTGTGGGCGGGCTTGCCTTCACCAGGAGGCCCCGGGAACCGAACCCGGGGCCTCCCATATGGTAAACGGGAGCCCCACTGATTGAGCCACAGCAGCTTCCCTGTCTTTCCTGTTTTAACCACTGTCTAGTGGCATTTGCACGAGGGGTTGTGGAGGGTGGGGATGGGCAATAAGGGAGGGTGTTTCCTACAGAGAATGTTAAAACGAGAATAAAATCACCTAAAAGGATCTGTTGTTGTCTTTGTTGTTGTCATCACCATGTGCTACTCCTTGATTCTCGGGTGGTCCTCTCCCAAAGCCCTCCCCTCCACTTCTTGGTACACAACTGACACTCTCCTAGTATCTCACACAAACCTGGCACATAACAGGTATGAATCACTGAAAGAATGCTAATGTGGGAAATAATAACATAGAACCCACCCTCCAACCCCAGCCCAATACCTCCATTGTTGTTTTTCCTGCTGATTTTTTAAAAACACGAATATCACAATATAAACATCCCATAGTACCTTGTACATCTCTGATCCTTATTAAAATTCTGTTCTAGACATTCAATTCCACAGCTTAAAAGAAGTCCATTCAGTGAGGACAGGGGAAAGTAATAAGCCAGGACTGGAAATGAATAAGGAATGGAAAAACCTGAGATTATGGGCTCTAATAAGAGAAGGTTGGAGGGTTGAAGTCTTTGCACACAATATGAAGTATCTGAAGACGACCAGATTGACTCCTTTTTCCCAGAGACATGGTGACCTTTATGTATAGCAGAGGTTCTGTGTCAGGGATGTCTTGCTAGCACCAAAGAGGGTTGAACCCTATGAACAGATTCCAGAAGTCCTCATTAAGTAAGCAGGAGGATGGGAAGGTATGTTTTCCACTACGTTCAGTCTTCAGGGGCTGTTATACACCTTCTGGAGTACTGAATTCACCTGTACACTGCTTAAATGACAGAGGAAGGATGACTCAGAGAAGTAAAAGTCAATGGAAAGCAAAAAAAGAATTAGTTTCATTTGCATGGTGCTTTCAAATTCACAAAGTGATTTTATTCTCTCACATGAGCCCGTGAAACAAGAAATACAAGTGTTGTTATTTCTATATTTTGAGAGGAGGAAAGTGAATCTCAGAGTGCTAAAATAAATTGTCTTTGGCCAAGGCACTAACAGCTATTCAGGTCAGGTCTTCAGATTCTAAGCCCAATGACCAATGTGCATTCCACCTGTATCTTTCTAATGATTCACAAGCTTTTAGAGAAGAAACAAATCTTATTTCTGTCCCAGATTAGATATTATACATACATATTTTACTGATTATCAATGTAAGACAAAAGGAGAAAGAAACAGAAATGAAATCACAACAGAAAAGAAAGATTATCCAAACTCTAAGGTGTTAATACTCTTTCAAAAACTCTAGAATAATGAGAAGACTATTCTGAAATCACCAACATTAGTGGACTTAGACCAGCAATGGAGAGCAACCAAAGTATCCAGATCTTTCCTAGGAGATCAAATTCCTCATCTCTTAGGATTGGTGATCCTCTCTCCTCCAACATAAAAATCCCCAAGGATACCAGGGGGAAAAATAATTTCCCACCCACCAATATAGGCTTGCCTGGGCCTTAAGACACAGGGTTATTATCTCAAAAGGCAATGGGTGGAGAGTGGATATGGCTCAAGCAGTTGGCATCTGTCTCCCACATGGGAGGTCCCGGGTTCAGATCCCGCTGCCTCCTAAGAAGACAAGCTGATGCAACAAGCTAGTGCAATGAGCTGATGAATGAGCATACATAATGAGCAGGGAGCGGATGTGGCTCAAGCAGTTGGGCACCCGCCTCCTACATGGGACCTCCCAGGTTTGGTTCCCGGTGCCTCCTAAAGAAGATGAGCAGACAATGAGCAGACACAATCAGCAGACACAGCAAGCAGACAATGAACAGACAGATGAGGGAGCCATCTGGAGGGGGAGGGGGAAGGCAATGGTTTTTGTACATGATTTTTAAATTTATTAATAATAATTGATATTTATTAAGTTTACTTTGTGCCAGGCTTTGTTCTGAGTGCTTGGAATGTTTCTAGGTTTTAGTGAATACAACTGAACATTGCTTTGGAATATCAGAACAGCCTTTGAAATAATTGGAAAGTGTCTGTGTCACCATATTGTGGGGCCTAGGTTCAGGGAGAGGGAATGAGATGAAGGACTGACAGTCATCCTATGAATTAAAGCAGCTAGTTCTGGACCAACAGAGGAATGTAGACTTTCCTTTTAAAAACAATAATTTAGCATAAAGCAGCTCTCCAAATAGGTTAAGGTCTTCTCTCTTATAGGTAGTAATGAGCTAAAGCTTATTTCAATGACCAAACTCTCAAGATCCTCCAAATCTTATTTTTAAGAAGATTTCACCCCTATATAATTCTGAAACTTTAAACTTCTATGTTGCCAATAATTTCAGAGAGCAAGAAGCAGGTATGTAAAAACCATGGACATTTCTGTCACCATTTGTGAGTGCCCATCAGCGATACAGCAGTAATACTTCCATGGAGTTTGGGTGGTGATCTGAGTCCTATACTGGACAGACATAGTGGTTCTATTTTTAGATAAGATAAAAATGCTTGCAAAATATCACTTTGCAATGTCCTTTGTAGTGCTCCCCTAGTTTTTTGTTTGTGTGTGTGTTTTTCTCCTACCTGCTCGTTAATCTCACTTAAATGGGATAGAATCTTTCCTGAACCAGTGCAGAATCTTTACAATGCAAATACCTGGAGAGGTAACAAGGATTTATATATGATGTAGGTTTCAGAGCTGAGGTTTGCCTGAGCAAGACTGTGGTGGTGTGAGGCACGGAGATATGTAAGATGGTGACTTCTTAGGTGAAGTTTAGGTGAATGACACAGAAAAAGGATCCAGAAGCCAAACATCATATTGTTCCAATCGCTGTCCAATAATCAGTCTTCCCCTGCAATGCTTCTGACTCCGGGACTGTCCAGCGACATGTGACTGCATTCCGGAAGCATTTAATACTTGGAGAGATATTGGCATAGGACCTCTGGTTAACATGAAGGGAGAGCATGTGGGTGGTGTTTATCTTGCTCTGGGGGTTTATTCTATTTATTCCAACAGGAGTGTGATGTCTCAGCCATGGGTTCAAGTTCTCTGCTCTCTGGTCATCCCTGGGTCACCCCTGCTGACAACTCAGTGCGCCCAAGATCGCAGGGCTGCTCTTCGGAGCTGGTGCAACCCTTGCTGAATCATCAATGCTACATCCCACGTCCTGACCTAACAATTCTCTGATCAAAAACACTACCAAGGTGGTCCTTTGTGTCCTCACAAAAGGCAATATAATTTAAACGGGATTGTGGAGCGCTAAACAACACCCAAGCCCGGACGCACTAAAATCTTCTGTCAAGCAGAGCCACCTAGTGGTAGAATAGGGTATGTTTTGTTTTATTTTATTCTTTTAATTCCTCTCCTGTAACAATGCAATCCAGGTGGATTTTTCTTTGTTTGTTTTAATGTTCATTTTACTCACTCTTGTTTACAGTCATGCCCTTTGAGACTGTTCCCTCCATCTGTCTTCCTTACCAAACAAGTATTGATCCAAGATCAATAAACATACCGTCCATTATAATCAGAAAGTTTTATGATAAAACAGAAGCCGACTCGACAGTGAGTGACTCTGTATAAGGGCAAGAAAATGTCATTACTAATTTATTTCTAAAGATAAGGAGCCATTAGGATATTTACTCTGTGGCCTTCTAGTTCTCATAACTCACACTTCCTTTTCTCCACACATACACCTATGTAAATTGTCACAAAAAATATATAGGTACAAGAGAAGGGGCGCCGAAGTGCTCCATGATGGTCTCCACCCCCACCCAACCTGTGATCTATGGTAGAAACTAGAAGTACCTTGGGTTGTGGTTTGATTCCTTTTCTTCCTTTAAAGTAGGTAAACCTTCATAGTCGGCTAGAACAGAATAAAAACACACTCATCGTTAGTCACTGAAATTCTATTTCCTATCCACAAAACCTACACAGTAGAGCAGCACAGTTCCCTCATCTGTGTGGTTACTTGTGCAGAAATGGGCTCACTAGGGAGTTCTAGAGGTTAAAAGATTGATGATGGCAAGGCTTTTGAAATGGAAAAAGCACTATCAGCACAGACACTACTTGAACGTGCCTCTGCCCCTGTAGGAAAGGGCACAATTCATCACTGCTTGGTTATTCCATCTCTGCAGAATCCCTCTGTGGCTCCAAAAGCACGCATCTGTGTGTTTCAGTATAGACACTGGAATAAAATGGCTTCATCTGAGGTCCTGATAAGTCGGCAGAATGATTTTAGTCAGACTGCACAGTAGAAAAGAAGCAGGTAAGGTGGGGGATCAAACAACCTTTTTAAAGTCATCAGAGTTCTCTCCTATTACACCACTCATTATTTTTCATGAAAAAAAGAATTGGATCTGTCACCTATGTATCAAAGTAACTCTCTGTATTTGTTGTCAAATAGAAATGACTTGTTTCCAGTTTCCTGGTTTTAGGGAGAGTAAAGGGATCATGTTTTTATATTCCAGTTGTCTTGGACACAAAGGAAATGCACCAAAATATTGAGAGGTTGATTTTGGTAGTGGAATTTTTTAAAAAATCTTTTTTCTACTTTGTTTGCATTTTCCAAATTCTATTATGTATACGTGTGTATATATATATATTACTTTAATAATTTAAAAACAATAAAGTGAAACTATTTTAAAATCTATCTCAATGACCCACCCCTATCTTCAAATGCTTTTCAAATGCTATTCAGAGCTATTCTTCCCTCAATATTGGATTATGAAATACTGTTAAAAATTGTACAAGTTAGTTAAGTGGTTCTAATCTTTTGGAAAGTTCATTTTGTGAAGCCTCTGGTACAATAATTCTAATTATAGTTCTCTGGATTTGAGTACCCTGTTGTAGATTGTTGAATCTGATATACCCAAGGTATTGTTTTAAGGTAAACATTAAAAATACAAATGATATGATAATATAAGTAGTGCTTTTATTAATTTATTCTAGGCAATAGGAATAATTTGTTGTTTTTTAAGGGATAAAGAGAAAAATCAGTTGTCAATATTTTTAAGTTCAAATATTGCTTTAAGGACAAGTAAGCAATATATACTACAATTACTGCCTGATATCAATTGGAAATTAATTTATATGGAGATACTTACATCACCATCTGTATTAGTACTGTCCAATAGACATCCTGCAGTGATTGGAAATGTTCTAGACTTGAGCACTCAAAATGTGACTGTGGAACTAAATTTTTTATTTTATTTAATTGTAATTAGTTTGAATTTAAGTAGCTGTGTGTGGCTAATGCCTATGGCACTGTACAGCAGAGATCTAAGTGAACTCTATTTGATGAAGTTTTATATCCACATAGAGACTAAATTAAAGATCTCAAAATTCTAGAAATATGCTAATGCCAGATGTTAACTTTTTCCAGAAAATTTGGTTTCGGTGAGGTCCTTGCTTAGAAAAGAGCATTTCAAAAATTTGTACAGAAATAAGTGGAAACAATTGATGCAATGATTAAACTGAATATTTAAGGACCATGGGACCCAGGCTTATTTTCTGCATGCACCAGACCCCATGTGGAATTGGGCTCTGTCATGCTCCAGGATTTGGTTGAGATATTTATAAAACTTTTGCAGCCTTCTTCTATTACTAGACAGAAAAGAAAAAACAACTTTAGGTCACAACATACCATTTCTATTCATGCTGTTCATCCACTTATCAAGCTCTTCCATTTCTATTTCCATAACAGAGGGTGTGTCTTCTTCAAAAATAGGGCTAGAGATAGAGAGCAAAAACATACTGAAAAAAAAAAGGTAGTAGTTTCATTTGGGCAGAACCCAGAACGTTCTGAGGAAGATGAACTTGACTCAGTGTCTTACACCTCAAGGTAGCCTGGGGGCTTTGCCCTATTCCGAATGATCAAACTCTAATAAAAAGGAAGGCTAAAACGAAAACAACCTAAATTTATCACTGATCTAAAAATCGAAGGCACACGTGCCCAGCGAGTAAGGTTGCGCCCCTGGAGGTACAAGGCTTCCACAGCAAGGCTCCTCAGGGAGTTGCCACATTTAGCATTTTAGCCTTGCTTAATTTCACTTCCTTTTCCTTGGGGTTTTTTGCTTAGTGCCCAAGGTCAAGAAGCTACTGTCAACAGACCAGTTTTATCACACACACACACACACACACACACACACCGCCCCTTCAATTCCCATGCTTTACACACACACACACACACACACACACACACCACCCCTTCAATTCCCATGCTTTCCTCTCAAGAGAAACGGAGCCTTTGGTTTCAGAAATCCACTGCCCTCACTTGCCCGGGCTCAGAGCGCACAGTAACCGGACTAGAGCCGTCTGGTTAGTGGAGATGGGGAACCACCGGCTCTGAACGGCAGCGGCTGCGTAGACTGTGTAAAGAAAGTGAGCAAAGTGTGGGTGTGAGGACTACAGTGTGGTGGTCATCGACCCAGATCACTCTTTTGGGCGGAAACTCTGTGTGTCTCTCTCCCTGTCCCTCCAGTTCTCCTTTCCCTTCCCTCCCCCCCCCCCACCCCAACCCTACCCCCACTTCCCCCGGGGCGGTTCTCGCTGTGTGAACTCTATACCTCTTCCAGGTCTTTTCTCCTTTGATACCAGCTCGAGTATCTTCCCTGGGGACAACATTTTTCATCTGAATAATTGAGCCGATGTCCTTGAAACACACCCAGGCTCAGAGTACTTAACTACTATGCTTTTGGAACTGGTAGAAGTCAGAAAAAGATTGTTTTCTCAACGGAGGAGGAAGAAATAAACCAGATTGGCCCCTCTCCCACGCCCAGATCCCCCAATGGACTGAGGGGAACACCGGGCAAATTCTTCCTTGGGCCGCTAGGGGCCGTCTCCTGGTGCCGCAAAAACAAAAACCCTTGAGAGGTGCGCATGGCTCTCTTCTCAGCTTGTCTACCAGATAACTGAGCTGCCACAGCAAGCAGGTGGGGGGGGGGGGAGGAGGGTACTTACACTTTGGCGTTTTCACTTCCCAGTTCATCTAAAAGAGAATAAATGTTAAGGTCATGTTAGCTTTGTTTAGTAGGTAAACAACTTTTTTATTTGAACAACAGCTGAAATCTTAAAACAAAACGACGAAGTAAAGTGCATTTTTAAAGGCACAATAATTAATCTCGAAGTGAAACAAGTCCCAATCGGTGTGAAATCTGTTTTCTTTTAGCTTCGGTTTTCTTTTAACATGGTCCTCTGGGAGCTCTCACTTCACATCAGAAGCTCATCCTCCACTTTTTTTTTTTTTTAGGCAAGAGGAAAACAGTGTAAGGGAGAGAAAGGAGGGCCTAAATGGTAGGGTTTGCTCCTTGTCCTCCTTCCGCGGAGCGTCCCAGTTCAGGAACACTGCTGCTTCATCTCCTTACAGCCAACCACATTGAACATCATGACACTGTTCCTTCATCCCAGAGTAGGATGTGGGGTGCTGCCTCAAGGGCTCCCTTGGGAATCCCCTTTTATCCCAGAGATTTACATGGGTAAGCTGATCACATCCTTCCAGTCTCAGCTTAAATACTCTAGCCTCAGCTGAGAGGCCTTCCCCAACTCCTCTATCTAAAGCAGGGCCCATCTCTCCTATTCCCCATCTCAGCACCTTGTTTGCTCCCTTCAGGGCATTTGCCACAATCTGTGATTAATTCATCCATTTAACTCTCTTTTTTTCCAGGGGTGTGGGGGCTTCAGTTTCTCTGCTGGATCTTAAGCTCCAGTAGGGCAGGGATGGTGTCTGCCTGCTCACTGCGGCAACTCCGTCCAGCTAGCACAGAACCTGGTGCATGGTAGACACCCAGTAAATATTTATTGAATGAATAAATAAATAGGTCTTAGTCTGGATTGTTCAGCCCTGAGGTTAAATTCATGTCTGATCTTTGGGATTTAGCCAATCATCAGAGTGAAACTGCCAAAAGACCTGTTTTGGGTTACTGTTGGTTAGGGTGAGGGTCAGAAAGCAGTCTGCATGCATATCGGACTCCATATGATGCATATCGGACTCCATATGAGTGTGTAGCCAGAATCAGAGCCTGCACCCCCAGCTCAAGCTCTGTTTTGTTTGGAAGGGGATCTGTTGGGGATTGAATCATGTTACCCACAAAAACCATGTCAGGCACCAACCTCTGGTCTGGTGGGGGTGAACCCATTTGTAGATAGGACCCTGGAAGATGTTCTTAGTCAAGGTGTGCCCAAACTGAACAAGCAATCCAATATTACTGAAGTTCTCATAAGCAAGGGAAATTGGACAGGGAAAGAAGCCATGGGGAACAACCAGAAGCTGGAAGTCAAAGGAACCCGGAAGAGAAAGGGAAATGCACCTCCATATGTGTGCGTAACCGGCCAGCCAGCCAGAGGATATGGACCCCAGCAGGAAGCAAGCCTTCTAGCCTCTGAAACCATGAGCCAATAAATTCCTGTGGTTAAGCCAACCTGTCATATGGTATTTCTTTTAGTAGCTTAGTAAACAAATACAGGGGCCAACCCAGAGAACGAGGCAACCATGTCAGGAGAGCTTTTAGCATAGGCTCACCACCACCTTTTATGATGAGAAAACCAATGAAAAGCAAGTCACTTTGTAGAGTGTCCACCAAATGGTCAGATGTTCCTGATGCTCGGTGATCAGAGGGCTCCTTTTTGTCTGGCCTGCAGAAATGCAGGGCCCCAGGGAGGGAGCATAAATGGGCACCTGGAACTGAGCTCCTGGCAGCCCTGAGCGACTGTAATTTCCTGTGGGTTGGCAAGCTTTCATGGCCTTGCTAATCCAGGAAAGCTGGGTACAGCTGTAAATTTCATGCCATCACTGCTTGCCTTCGAGGGGCTACAGATTATATCCTCCTGCCCCGCAGCAGGGCTCTGAAGCTTCCTGTGGATGCCTGGCTCCTCAGAAACTTATATTGGGGAAAGGGGAGTATCTTCATTTTATATTTCATTTATACATATTTCCATAAAATTTACAGGCTATTTCCTTAAGGGATTCTACTTTAAATAAAGCCCCCCCACACACACACACACACAAAGGAACTTCCCCATAGGAGACCCATAACCCCTGGTTTCTTTACTCCCGTCTCTTTCCTCTTCCTTTTTTCCTGGTAATAATCCCCCACGAATTTCTCAGAGAGCAACTGACGCCACAGCCCCACATTGTATGCGTGGATTTATCCTGATAATCTGGGTTCCCTGCAGGCTTCGTGGTAAGCAAAAGCCTGCCCTCCACACAGATGATGGAAAAGTTTAAAAACCCATTACAAGAGTGCTCCAGATGCGCCAGAAGCCACGCTCCTGTAATCAGTATGAAAACAGAGCAAAAAGCCTTTTGTGGCCTCGTCCTCCCTGCTCCACAGCCATTACCCCTGCCCCAGCCACCATGGCAACAGGAAAACATCTGGGAGAGCACAGGAGAGCAGAGCATTAAACCAGAGGGAGACCAATTACTTGTCCTTAGCAATCAGCCCGCCCCACTCCACTCCACCTGGCCCATATCGCGTTATTAATATCCACCTACTCCCTTCGCAGCCGTGAAGTAAAAGTAGCTCTTCTACTGGCCCCCCCCCTCTGCCTCCACTTGATTCCATTTTCCCTCCTGCGGTCTTCCACTTCATACCTCCCACCCACTTCGCCTCCCTCTTTCAGTTCCTACATTATACCCACTTAGCCTGAGAGTCCTTTCCTAACTTCACCCTCCTCCCAGCTCCTCTTCTCCGTGCCGCTGATGGTGGGATCAGTGGAATGGGGGGTGGTCAAGAGCTTAGCAGGAGACTCTAGTTTCCTCATCTTGTTTCCATGTTGAATAGTGAGCAAGAGAGAATCTTTCTCTGCAGATCTACAGAGCAGAGTGAGGCAGCAGGTAGCTACACAGCTATATAAAGTGAGGTTTATTGCCAGCTGTTTCCCCTGCACATCAAGACATTTAATAAATGTTAAATAACAACCACTGCAAATTTAATGCCTGGAGGTCTAGAAAGAACATAGCAGAGGATCAAGTTACTACTACACAATGCACAATGTTTCCCTTTTCCTGGAAATGAAAAAGGCCCAAAGAAAAAAGGTAATTTCCAATCAGATGGAGTGTTCTTTCTAAAAATTTTGGCCAAACCCTCTCTGTTTGTAGAATTTAAAGAATAATCCTGATGTAGGAGAATATAAAAGGCTCTGTTTAGGTGGTGGAGCAGTTTGGCAGTTTTATATAGTTATGAATTCCAAAAACAGATATTGGATTATGCTTGTAAACTGGTCTGTTCATCTGGGATTGATTAAGTTATGATTAGGGCTTTGACTGGGCCATGTCAGTAGGGCATTGAGCCCCGCCCCTTGGTGGGTGGGGAATCAAAGATAAAAGACATGGCAAAAGACAGAATTGGAGTTTTGAGTTGGAGTTCTGACACTGAGTTTCGATGCTGGAGCCCGGAGAAGTAAGCACACAGAGGATCTTGGTCATGTGGAAGGAGAGAAGGCCCCTGGAAAAGAGATGAGCCATTCGCCTGATAGTCTACAGCTGGCCTTGTGCAGAGACGCAAGCTTGAGCCTGGAGAGAAGCAAGCCCTGGGAAGAGAGGAACCCAGGAAGCCTGAACTCTTGGCAGATGTCAGCAGCCATCTTGCTCCAACACGTGGCAACAAACTTTGGTGAGGGAAGTAACTTATGCTTCATGGCCTGGTAACTGTAAGTCTCTACCCCAAATAAATACCCTTTATAAAAACCAACTGATTTCTGGTATTTTGCATCAGCACCCCTTTGGCTGACTAACACAGGTAGGGAGAGAAGCAATGTGCCTTTTCCTAACTTTCTAAGGGGACAGCATGAAACCTGGTATCCATGCTCTCCCACAGAACATTCCTTGGGCGACTTTCCAAGCAGAATGCTGGTCTGACCTGGTTTGGCAGTTTTAATTTTCCTGAAAAAAAAAATTGTATTTAAAAATGTAAATATATTTTTATTGGCTTGCATTATAATGTTAAATATGAATGAGTAGACTTCAACTAATAGTGGTTGCTAACCTTTCAGCCTTCAGTTTGAAGAGACTCATCTGTTAAGCAGTTAATGATGTGTAGCTATATCAGAGTGGCTATTAAAAGCAAAATTTCAAATAAAGTTCTCTAGCAAAAACTTTTGTGACAAGCAACTGTTTTGAAGTTTTAAGTTTTCTATGTTGTGCTTTCTTAAAGAGAGTCATAAAATAATGTGCCAATTTGTATTAAGGATAGTGTGTGATTTTTAAAAAAATCTCTGTGAGTAGGTGTTCTTTAAAAAAAATTTAACATTATTTCAGTGACTCATTCCTTCAACAAACATTTATTGAGCAGCTGTTACATGTGTTGGGCTAAGTACTATGTTAGGTAAAAGGAGTAATAGTATAAAGTCTTATTTAGAACTTATAATATGCCAGGTATAGGTTATTCTAAATGCTTCACATAAATCATTCCATTTAGTTTTCACAACACTGTGAGGTGAGTATTGAATTAACCCCATTTTACAGATGAGGAAACTGAATCAGAGGTCATAGAGCTAGAAAGAACAAAAGCCAACCATTTGGTTCCAGAATCTGTGCTGTCAACCTCTATGCTATGCTGTTATATAAGAAGAATAAGGCAAGATATTGGTCCTTAAAGAGACCATAACCTCATAGAAAAGAAAGACAAGTAACCAACTTATGGCAATGTAAATACTGTGAACAATAAGTGTGAACAAATTGTCAAAGTGCTATGAAGCACAAAAGGTGGCGAATGATTTTGCCTGGGGAGTGATTACTCCAAATGCCATAACAATTTTGGAAAGGGGCATTGAAGAATGGAGTGGAAGTTTGCCAAGCAGACAAGAAAGGAATTCCAGACAAAAGGAATAGCATCAACCAGCCACGTAGTCATGGTGAAACTGCAAGATATACATCGGGAAGAGCAAATACTTCAAGTATGGCTATGGCCATGGATGCGTGGACCATGTGCGAGATGAGGCCAGTTCTCCCTTGGGAATGGCTCTTGAGATGCAAGACTTATCTCACAACAAAGTTTAACAACCAAAAAAAAAATTTTTTTTTTGATTTCTAGAGTTAGAGCTTAAACAGATGACCATTTGACTGGGGTTGGAGGGCCAAACCTCTCCCACAAACACCTAATGACTCATTAGGTCAGACCAGCTATGGGACTCTGGTTTGAGACAGGAGATTCCTACTTTCCTGAGGTTAAAAAAACTGGGGTCCATGCCCCTCTGTTTGCTTCTGTTTCTGCTTTAGCTTACAAAGGACCTCACTTTCAAGCTGTGGAGAAGCACATGTATTCACTATTTCCCTGGGTCTATTATATCAACCCCTACCACAAAAGGAAATACACTTCAGTGATTCTTTCCCAGCTCTCATTTGCCTTATTCCTGGTATGATTGAACATGGCTGTTTATAGCCGCTTCCCAGAGCTTAAAGTTTCCCTCTCCTGGTGCCAGGACAGGGGGTGAGGAGGCACACAGGGCAAGGGCCTGAGCACACAGCCAGGGGGTCCCTGCTAATGGGTAGGAAGGACACGGAGTCAGTTTTGCATGCCATGTATGAATATGGATCTCATTAGAGAAGTTATCATCCCTTGAGTAATTTTTTGAATGATTTTAAAGGCTTCAGCTTAAAAACCTAAAAATCGAAGTCATTATACCAGAACAAGACAAGTCTGCTTTGGATCTGGAACAACTCTGGAGCCTAGTATTTGATGCTCCTATAATGGGAATTGAATATTCTCAGAGTATGTCTCTGATCTGAGACTAGTTGCAGATTGATAGTAATCTTCTAAATTAATTCTGCTTTAGCCAGTAGGGAATTTCATAATAAAAGTTAATATGGCTTGTTGGGAACAAGAGCAATGCTTCAACCAGGCCCTTTCAAGATCAAATTGGAACGCGAGATGGTGGAGAAAACAATATCTGTGACAAAAATAGAGAAGGTAGAATCTCAAGGTCTCCAGCCTTCCTGTCCCCACCCCTAATCTGACCCACTAGTTCACCAGCCTTACCCTTTCTTCCAATACCAGGGAAACATTATAATGAACTATTAGCCACGATTATACAGTTTCTTCACCCGGATTAGGTACAAAGATGGCAGCAATATATTTTTTAAAATTTCAATTTAAGCTCAAAACATGCTTAAAAAAAAAAAAAAAGACAAGTATATGGCATTTTTACACACTGAAAAATTCATTGAAATACATCATTTACTGCATACTATTTTATATGTAGCCCTTGCTGCTTAACTTTGAAATGTTTCAGTTCTATCTCCTACCCCATCTCCAGCTCCAAACAGGTTTTAAGATAATACTTACATGTCTGTAAAGCATTCTGAGATCCTTGGCTAGAAGGCTCTGCAGAAAAGGAAAAAGCCATTTTGTTTTATTAGTTATCCATTATTATATGAAGATTGTTGGAAAATGGGAGCACACTAAATATTTACCTTGCTTAGTCCTTTTCTTTTTATAGTGTACTGCAAGGAGTACCACTGATAAAAGTAGGAGAACCAATAAAATCAATGGGATCAACACCATTAATATATACTCTAACTGACTTGTATCCTCATCAATGTGGGTAGAATTAATATTTGTAGGTAATGTTTCTGTGGACAATGTAGCCAAAATGGTGGGCAGAATCACTTCATTTGCTCTTTCCTCATCCAAGGGTAAATATGCAGAGGTTTCCAATTCCTCATCATGACCTGTGGGAACACACACAAAACTGAGATTACCAAGGAGACAAAGCTGGGATGTTATGTTTTCAGTGATTTTAAAATTTATTCTAGCTGCATTCAGTAATAAACTTGATCCACTGTACTTGGCCTTCTAGTTCAGTGTGACACAGAGTATTGATTTAACATAAATGGAGCTCAAGCCAGAAGTGTGCTGAACATGGAATCAGTGCCCAGAGATAAACCTCTCATAAATACAGGCAGTTTACCCTTGACCAGACACTTGAGACACACTTAAGCAAAGGGCATTGGGACGCTTTGTCATGTCAAGGGAGATTTCCCAAGTCGAGTTATATGATATTCCAGGGCATCTCCTATTATTTAAATGGGTGCCCAAATACTTTAATAACATTTCTGAATACATTTACATTCACCTTTACTGAAACTTAAAAACTTGCCACATAACACTTTTAGATGTGAAGGAACATACTCTGTGCCCCAATTTTTAACAAAAAGGCTACCTATGAATGGAAAATAATTCTCTGAAATTTGGTGACTGCTTAGATTTGTGTCTGACACAAATTCTTTATAGAACCAAGTCTGCCATTGAAATTATCTGACAGAAAACCTCCTGGATTATAAATAAAAATAAGATGCATTTCATCTATGTAAAGTCAAATTCTCTAAGGGAAGTTCCCTCAGAGATTAAGGAAACTGCACTAATATTTTAATTTATTTAATAAAATACATCTTTATAACTTACCTTGTTAACAAGCGTAAGCAAATTTATTCTGTTTGAACCTCAGATTGGACTGAAAACCATTCTGAGATTTATCATTTGATCTGGAAAAGGACTCTGAGCCTGATGAGTACTTGAAAAACCTTTCTTTACCTGGCTTCTGGTCATTGTAAGGTGAGCTGAAGGCCTTCATCCTATCTTGGTGTGATATTGCCTACCATTCAGTCGGAGCCCACTAGAGAAAGTATCATGTCAGTTTATGCTACAGACATCATATCAAGTGAGAACTTAGGTGACAGTTCTTTCTAAGGTGAAAAGTGCTATGCAAATGGAGAAGTCTGCTACTTGAAAGCACACTCAATTACTACAAGTTAGGCCATGAGTCTACAGAATGAACAAACTGGCCACTGCAGAGCCAACTCATCATTTTTATCTGTCTTCATGATTGTGTGACCATGGTTTCTCTGGTTTGGGTTAAAAGAATAAAAATATTTGTTTGGTCATAGTCTATTTTTTTTCTCTATAGATAAACATTTTGGTGTCCCACCAGACCAGGGGATCCACTTGATAAGGACTTCGGTAAATGTTACCCCAAACTGCCAGAGTCAATTACAAACTGCCGAGTATAGCTTACTGGTGCCCCTCACCATCCTATATCAAAAGCAGGATTTTAAAAAATGTAATATCTACCATTAATTGACTTCTCTCTCTGGTTAAGTGACTTTGCTCTATATTTATAAGTCTTTGAAATAAGTCAATCATGTATTCACACATATGATAAAAGTTTTGATATATCATGTATCACCCTGAACAAGGAAAAGACATTTGACCAACAGGTAAGCCTCATTAAGACCATTCTACTTGCAGCCCTCTTCACTGTCAGTGAAGGCAATGCTTTCTTCCCAAAGTCCAGCATTCTGGGGCTGTCTGTCAACAATCTTTGGCTCCTCTGTCACATGGCATGGCACATGGTAGCATCTCCTGGTCTCTCCCTTCTCTTCAGGGTTCCCTTGGTGTCCAGCCTCTTGCTTCCTCTGGCTTTCTCTTTCTGTCTGAATTTCACTTCGATTATGAAGGACTCCAGTAATAGGATTAAGACCTTCTTAACTCAAGATACCTCATCAAAAAGTCCTATTTACAATAGGTTCACACCCACAGGAATGGATTAAATTTAAAAACATGATTTTCTGGGATACTTACAGCTTCAAACTACCACAGTGCTTATGGATCTTCCTTGAATATCCAGATGCTACTTTTATTTTATTTTAAAAATATTCAGACTAACATTTATTTAGAATTTACTAGATTTGTCCTCCTATTTTTTTCTGCTAAGGAAACTGGGGCAAAAGGGGTTACACAACTTTCTCAAGATCACAGGTCTAAAATGGTGGAGGGAAGACTTGCATTCAGGAGGCCTGATCACAGAACTTGGGCTTTTAAGCTCACCCTGTATTTTCCTTCCAATCAGGGAGGGATGTAATGGTTGCAAATCATCACGAAGTTTGTTGATGTGGTAAACAAGAGAGGGAACGCATTGTGCTTGCCTCTCAGTCTATAATAGGAGGTGGTTCTGGCATAAGAAAGGGGAGGGAATGGGAATTGTTCCCAGAAACCTCAGCCTTATTGGGGTTCTTGCTGCTCTAAGGCAACCCAGCTCAGATGTGCACTGTGAGCCAAGCTGCTCAGGATGAAAGGATCTTTTCAGTGTCTCTCCAAGGAAAGCAAATGATGTTCCCAATGGAACACTAAGAGCTCTGAGTCGCCACTTGACCTGTGGCCGTAGAAAAAGACAAAATAGGAGAAAAAAAATAAGCTAGCAAGATTAATGAGTGCACTTTGACAATCAGGAATGAAAGAGAAATGAAGGCATACCAGATGGTCTTGAGTTGCATACTTTTATTTTCAGCATGAGAGACAATGCTGGTCACAGGTGGTCCTTGGTGGCATTGCAGAGTAAGAAGGCCTAAGAAGTTCTCTCCACAATACACCCTGGTTTAGTCTGCTAGGCAGCTGAGAGCAATATACCAGAAATGGGTTGACTTTTATAATGGGGATTTATTAGCTTACAAGTTTACATTTCTGAGGCTGTGAGAATGTCCAAATCAAGGCATCTAGGTAATGCTCTCTCCCTGAACATTGGCAGTGGGTGATCCTGGACCCCTTTGTCACATGGCAAAGCATATGTGGTCTGCTGGTCTCTCCTTTCTCTTCTGGGTTTCATTGTTTCAGCTTTTGGTTTCCTCTGGCCTTCTCTCTCTCTCTCTCTCTCTCTCTATTCTCCAGTTAGAAAATTAAGATGCACCCTGGACCACATCTTACTGAAATAGTCTAATCAAAAGGCTTCACCTACAATAGGTCCATACCCACAGGAAGGAATTAACTTTAAGAACATGATTTTCTGGGTCCATCCAGCTTCAAACCATCATACCCCCCTCACACACATATAAGTTCACATAAGTTTTCCATGTTAAGCGTCATTTTCTCCCTTAGATTCTCTAGTGGCTACTTAAATAAGTGTTATTTAGATCAGGAGTTCTCTCTCTCATTTTCCTTTATGCTGCAAGCCCTCATCTCTAGGGACTCCTTTGACAACATCCCATTCAGCTCTCCTTGCCCCAATCAACTCCATGATGACCTCGAAATAATATATAACAATTGGCATTTACTAAAAGCTTAGTATGCACTAGGTAATAGGATAAGCAGGCATCACAACAATTTTATTGTTCACATTTTATAGGTGATGAAACTGAGTTTCAGATGACTTGCCCAAGTTCCAATGCTGTCAGGTTTGAAAGTTCAAACCACATTGAATTTCTACCACATTGAACTTCTACCACATTGATATGAGGGGTTTTGAAGCTTCATTCTCTTGAGACCTGCCAGTATATGAGCCAAATGACAGGCAAGGGTGCTACTCACAGTTCTGTCACTTAGCGGTTGTGGGAATTTGGACAAACTATTTGTCCTCTGAGGGCTCATGTTCTAATCTGCACAACAAAAGAGTTGACTAGATCATCTCCGAGGTCCCATCTTATTCCCATGTCCCTACTGTGATTCTAAAGTGTGTATCTGATTTTTAATTAGTTTTCTTGACTAGGAAAATACACATGGTATTATGTTCACTTAGTTTCCCTTTTCACAGGCAACTGCTGTTTCTCCTGCCTTCTAGAGACTCTGTGCATATACAAGCCTAAGTGTTATTTCCTGTTTTATTGTTTTTTGTTTTTTTTACAACACATCTCCAGACTTATCTCTTCTGCTCCCCAGGAGGTTAATCTGCCTAGTATAACTTCCTCATTTTACTATTGCATCTTCTTATCTAAATTTGGACATATTTCAGGGTAAAAGGGGTGGGGCTTGGGAGTAAAGTTGGAGAAGCTACAAGAGATAAAGATACAGAGAAGAAAAGGGTGAGAATGAAAAGAAAGCAGCACTAGCAAGCAACTGCGCAGAAAAGAAAGAAGTGAGGGAAATACGTTAAAATCTGAAAGGCTGGGTGAAGGTCTGTCTTGAGTGGCTCAGTGTGACTGCTGCCTGCTGAATCCTGGGTGCAGGGCTCCAGGCTGGAGGCTTCCTAGGCTGCAGGTTTGGCAGACACGCGCTTCCTTTCCGATGACCCCAACACAAACTCTCTCAGGAATTCTCCCTTTCACTATTTTTCTCTGCTCAGATAATGTAGTGCTATCAAGGGATGATAGGTGTGGCCATATGAATGAGGCAACTAAGCTGCAATACCTCACTTTAATTTTAATCCTAAAAGAGGAGATGTAATTACTAGATAATAAACTCCATGGAGTACAGAGTAATTTACAAATGTTTATTGACAGTATTTCTGCAAACACATCTGGGACTCATATTTCACACATCTGGCAAAGACCCCGGAGGGGAATTCATGGAAATGGTACCAAAAACAAACAAACAAACAAAAAACCCCACAACCTAGGAAAAAATGCTTGGGATGAAGCCTGGGAGCAGTAGCCATGGAGAGAGTACATTGCCCTGTTTATCACTGCTTAGTAACCACTGTCATTAAGTGGAAATGAGCCCACTTCTTGGTAAAGTAAACTAGCAAACTTCTCTTTTCTTTTCAAGTGGAACAAATGTGCCACCATGCAAGCTCTACTTATTTGTTGTTGTGGCTATATATATATATATATATATATATTCATTTTAACCATTTTTAAGTGTACAATTCAGCAGCATTAATTACTTCTACAATGTTGTGCTACAAGTGCTACGTTTTAAAGGAAAAAAAAGTGTTATACGCCAATGGAAAGATTGCCATCCTAAAATTACAACATGAAGTAAAACAATGATAAAAGAATATTATTAGGGAAGCTGCTGTGGCTCAATTAGTAGGGCTCCCGTTTACCATATGGGAGGCCCCGGGTTCGGTTCCCGGGGCCTCCTGGTGAAGGCAAGCCCGCCCGCACGGCGTGGTTAGCTGACCCAGCGAGCACAAGCAGCAAGGTGGGGATAAATGAATAAATAAATAAAATCTTAAAAAAAAAAAAAAAAAAGAATATTATTAAACTCAGGATATCATGAAATACATCAGACCTCAATCAGATGCCCATTCTTTCATTTTTTAATCATGTAGACACCTTGCATAAATTATCTGAATGGTTTTATGATAATAAAGTGAAAGAAAACATGTTAGGTGTCAAGCCTTCACATTCTTTCCTACTCTCTAGAATAATTGTATTTCAGGATGCCCAAGAAACCAAATTGCAAAAAACTAGCCTACTTTTCATTCCTCCTTATACACACCCTGTATACAGCAAAGAGTGAGAACACTGTTAGAAGGTAGAGATGGAAACAAACCAGGAGGTCTCTCCCTCCAGTGGTTCTCAGACTTTGCTGCACAGTACACTCACCCAGGGACCTTTTCCCACACGTAAGGGTGAGGCGACCTAGTGCTCTGTTTGGAATGGGGAGCAGAATTAGAGAAGCGGAGAGGGGAGCAGGGGATTGTAATTTTCATTATAAACTCTATTGCACTACTTGACAATTTTTATTAAGTGAAAATATTCACTTAATACGTTTTTCTTGACATATATACTCAAAGAAGATATGGTCAGAATAAATAAATGGTTCAACCAATGCAAGGAAAAACACGGCAGATTTTCAGATCAAAAGGTAGGTTAGGGAAAGAATGACTGTGTTTTGTATCCCTTTCACTTTAGCCATCAGATAACTAGAGGTTACAATTCCTTATGTTGAAAGAATGTATAAAAATGCTTGTTTTTGCTTATTTTGTGGAGGGTCACTGGGTAAAATGCTTTTATGCAGTAGTCAGTTCTGAGAATTTACTTGTGAAGCTTTGTTATATTTTACATCACCACACTGAGAAAAGCACATCTGAAATTTCAATTGACAGATTAAAACGCAGTTTTACCCAACAAGGGAAATCAACAATACTCTGATGTCTTTCTCTTTTTAAAATTCTTGTTTTGACTTTTTTAGAGAAAGATTACTCAAATTTAATCAGATTTGCCCAGACCCAAAGGCTATCTCTGGTTTGAAGTAACTCATCTGGGGAAACTTGAATTTTTTGACCAGCAGACTACTTGAACCTAGGACCTCGCATATGTGAAGCACGCACTCAGCCACGGAGCCATACCTGCCCCACGCCGTCAGACTACTTTCAGTACTGTCGAATCCTGTTCTGGCCTATAGCACATAGAAATTTAAAGAACTGTATATCTTTTTGTGGGACAGAATGTATTTATACTTTAAAACATTTGAAAATACTTCCTCCCATCAGTGGGCTGACAAGCATGAAAGTGATTTGAAAAAAAATTTTTAAGTATTATTAATCATTATTATTACTAAACTGGATATTTTTCTATTTTATTATATTTCTATCCCTCTTTTGAATAGCCAACGTCAAAATTACAATTTAAAAATAACTTGGAAGAAAATGTTTTCAGCCATGCCCTTTCTTCAAGATCTTTGAGCTCTGCCTGGCCTGCTCGTCAGCCTCCATGGGAGGGAGGCAGGGAGAGACACCTGCCCCATTCTGCACGAGCTGAGCTCTTGCCTGGTCACTCAGGCCCTAAAGTCACACTCCTTGCACAGATCACCACGAGCTCCACATAGCCAGAGAGATGCCACTGCAAGACAGAAACAAACCGAAATAAATGGTGGGTGAATGTTTATGCTAATTTAGAGAGCAGGAAAGCAGGGAAAGGAGAGGTGGCTCCTATCTCCCCGGCTAATATACGTCGCAAACTGCAGGAGGAATGGAGAGGGGACGTAGGCACATGTAATCCCAGATTCCCCGCTGCCAGCCTATGTGGAGCACAGGAGCAAGATCTGTTCCATGTGTAAAGTTTTCTTACATGCGGCTCGTGGGAGGCAAGTTCCTGAGATCCCTGAAGTGTGTGAGGGAGTAAAATGGTGGACTGCATTATCTAGGGTCAGCAAAGCCCTTAAGATCTCTAGACCTGGCTTACTTCTGACCCTATTCTGAAACTTTTTAAGAGAATCAGTCTGGCTCTTCCATACTGGACGGTCTAACAGGCTTCCGGCACTCTGAATTTTAGTCTTGCTGCTTGAGCTATGGAGGTTGTGCTAGTCTCACTCTTTTTGTCAACCTTTTTTTTTTCTTTTTTTGCATTTATTAATATAATCCTATAATGTTTTTTCTCATTTAGGGCTTTTTAAAATATATAATTGTACTATTAATGCTAGTCCATGGTTTAACTCAGGATTTACTGTTTTTGTAGTGTAATTCCATGTCATTTAGTTTTTTAATGTGATAAATTATATTGATAGGTTTTCTAAACTTGATCCACTCTAGACTTCCTGGTTTTATCTGACTTGATCATTGGTATTTGTTTTCAGTGATGATCTCTTGTTATTTGAATGATTTATCTAGGACTCAGCTTAAATATTCTTCTTAAATTCATTTGCTAGCTACATTAACCAGTATGTCTATGCTCTTAGTGATGAGCCCATAAGGAGATGGTCTTTGCTTGATCAAAAGACAATCATAATAGTAATCATAAATAGTCACTAGATAAAATACAGGATACCCAGTTAAATGTGAATTTTAGATGAACAAGAAATATTTTTGTGTGTAAGTATATCCCATGTAACATGTGTATGTCCCATACTTATACAAAATTACCTAGGACATACTTATACTAAAAAATCATGTTTGTTTGAAATTTAAATTTAACTGGAGTCCTATATTTTCATTTGCTAAATCTGGCAACTCTATACATAAATAAACAAACAAGCAAACAAACAAATACATCAACAAAACTTTTAGAAAAGAATAAATTAAATTTTAATTTAATGAAATTATTGTTGGGGAGGGGTGCATGTCAGCAAACCCTAGCCAATGGCAAGGGATTCTGTTTCTGAAAACTACAATGGGCTGGGGAAGTAGGAAATAATAATGGTGATTTTAATTCACACAAAAAATGAAGAAATAATCTCAAAAAGAAACTAGATTGATTGGTTTTGTTTTAAGAAAAGGCAAACCAAAACAACACAACCAAACCTATAACCCTGCTCTCGTCGGTAACGCTCCTTTTGCACTGCCTTCTTCAGTTACTCGGGACATGTTTGTTTCTGTGCTATTCTCACCAGCTAAGCAGATTTTCCCATTAGTTTTTATGTTACACAAATTTTATTTCTTTTTCAAGGTTTTAAATCAGCTTTTGCTGACTAGGAATTTAGTATCTATTGAACTTGCGTTCTCCTTGTTTTCTTTTCAAAAGTCTCCCCCGAGTGCTTGTAAATACTTGGCTTTTTCACAAATTACCATGCTGCTAATGCATATTTTTCTGGGCCTGAACTTTCATCCATACTTTGAGAGAAAGTTGGTTGAGAGCTCTACTTCATAAGTCCAGCTACAAAGTTTCTCTATGGGAAAGGGGAACCTCAATTGTTGTTTATTTTAGTTTGAGGAGACAGAAGCGAACTAGTCATACATAAAAAGACTTGGGATATTTAGTAACCTTTTGGAATAAAATTATAAAACTGAGCTAACTCAGAAATCACATATATCCATTTATTATTAAAGTTTCATCTCAGCATTTAAATGATTGTAATCATGTCATGAATACAAGTAAATCTTGGGCTAAGGGAGGAATTTCATGTCATGTCACATCATGTCATGCATGCATTCATACTGTCATCACACTCTGTTGTGTGCCTGTTACGTGCCAGCCATGGTTTGTAATGATGAATGAGACTAGGCCCCTGTCTGCTAGGGAATTGACTGTTCCACAGGGACAGTGGCATGCAAACTAACAATTATAATACAGTTTAATGAGAGCCATAACATGCTTATGTACAGAGTGCTGTGAGGACATGGGAGAAGAAGGCATTCATTGTATCTAGGGTGGGGGATTCAGGAAATCTTCTAGAGAGGAGTTGACCATTGAATTGAATCCTGGGAGCTCATCAAGCAATAATGGCAGGAAAAGTCATGACAGATAAGGGCATGGTATATGGAGAGGCTCAGTGGCCAACAGAGGTCGGCACATCAAGCAGTTGTATCAGGGGGCACATGGTGGGATGTGGCAAGGAATAAGTGGGAAAGGAACTCGAGACCAGCTCATAAGGAGCCTTGCAATGATTTCAAGGGGTTTGGAATCTATCCCACAGGAAATGAAAAACCACTGAAGGGATAAGTAGAGGAGGAAAATGATTAAAGTTTTGTTATAGAAAGATTACTCTGGAGGTTATGGGAAAATGGTTTGGAGAAGGATAAGACTAGGGCCAAGGAGAGTGGTTAAGAAGCTAATGAAGTAACCTCAGTGAGAGCTAACACGAGGCTTGAACTAGCAGGGAGCAGATAATGAGTTCTGTTTACACATGGTAAACTTGAGGCTCCTGTGATGCATCCAAGGAGAAGTGTTGATGGTTAGCTTGAAAATACAGGTTTAGAGTTAGGCAGACAGGTCTGGCTGGAGGTGACTTGGGAATCATTGGCTGAGGAGTGAGATTGAAACAATAAAGTGCATGTGGTGGCCCAGGAATGATGTAAGGAGTGAGAAAAGAAAAGATGGACATTAATTTTCTCTATGAGGAAAGTGCAGTAGTAATAGAAGGATTTATAACCAAAGTCTAGAAAGGAGCAATCAGAGTCATAGGAGACCCAGAAGAAAATGGCATCATAAGACCCAAGGAAGGAGTTTCAATAATTGATTAATAGTGTTATATGCTATAGAGAAAAACATAAAATAAGAACAAATGTGACTTCCGGGAAGATGGCGGACTAGTAAGACACGGGAATCTCTTCTCCAGAAAAATAGCTAGAAGACAAGCTGAAACAGCCCCGAAAAAGATCTTCTAGGGTTTAGGTCACCAGGTGAAGGCTGCACACCACCCAAAAGACAGAGGGACAGAAGAGGGAAATCGCGACTACAGAACTGTGAGTTGCAAGTAGCAGCTTCTGCTGCTGCCGGCACCCTCCCCCACACTCTTCAGAATTCTCGGGCCCCTGGGCCTGCAACCACAGACAAAGGGGGCTTCAGGGATCTGCCACTCCCGGAAAGGGGAGAGAGAGGGACAGAGCCTTAGGCTAACTCAGGTTCAGACCTGAAATTTGGGCTGCAGAGCCCCACGGACCCTTCCACACGGTGGTTTGCCCTGGGAGCCCAGAAAGGACTGGAGAAATCCGATCCTCGCAACCTCCCTCTCTTCTAGCCTGGACTAATTGTTGAGGACACCAAGGGAGAGGGGAGAGAGAGCCTGGGGCTGACCCTGCTTTGATTCCCAGATTTGTTCTGCCCTGTCCCGAGAGCCCTTCCAGGCTGGGTGGGGCTGCACCATTGTTTGCCTTAGAGCCTGCAAGGGGCTAAAGATATACAAACCTCCCAATCTCATCCTCTACTAACAGGGACTGATTGTTGAGGATTCAGAAGGGATTGGAAATATTTCCTAGCTGGGAAAAGGGGGGCGCTACGAGAGAAGTCTGGAGAACTGTCTCAGAAAGTTTGAATCACAGGGTTCCTAGCCCCCAGAAAGGAAGCTCAATCACATTGATCTGGTCTGTGTCACAAAAAATACGCTCCGACCAGGCATTGAATTGAGAGCAGCCAACAAACGCCATCTCCTGGCAGACCAAGGAAGTACACATAAGAAAATTAATAAGTAAGAGAGGCTTTTCCTGGTCTCTATAGCCTCCCTGCCCAAGGCCCTAGGAAACGACTCTACAACCAATTACTGGGTCCAGTGCCCAGTTTTGAGCAACTAGCAGAACAATCCTAACAATCAAGGTTGAGCCAAAAATCAAAGAGCGGTGATAACTCACAGCCTCGTGCCACTAAAACCCCATAAAAGAGAAAGAGATAGAGCATCTAAGGAAAATACAAACTAATCAGATGCCTAAACACCAACAAAAAATTATGGGCCATACTAAGAAAATAGAAGACATGGCCCAAGAAAAGGAATTCAGCAAAGTCCCAGAAGAGATGCAGAATTTGAGAGACCTAATCAGTGAGATGAGCACACATTTCCAAAATCAAATTAATGAGATGAAAGAGAATATAGTTAAAGAGATCAATGACATCAAGAAGTCATTGCGCGAACGTAAAGAAGAATTCGAAATCATGAACAGAAAAGTAACGGAGTTCATGGGAATGAAAGATACAATAGGTGAACTAAAATATACATTTGAAGCATACAACAGCAGACTCGAAACGATAGAAGAAAGAATAAGTGATACTGAAGACAGAGCAGCTAAAATTGAAGAGAGAAAAGAACAGAGAGAGAAAAGAATGGAAAAAATTGAGCAGGGGCTCAGAGAGTTGAATGACAACACAAAACGCAACAACATACGTGTCATTGGAGTTCCAGAAGGAGAAGAGAAAGGAAAAGGGGCAGAAAGAATATTTGAGGAAATAATAGCTGAAAATTTCCCAACTCTCACGAAAGAAATGAACTTTCATGTCCAAGAAGCATACCGTACCCCAATAAGAATAAATCCAAATAGACCTACGCCAAGACACATATTATTCAGAATGTCAAATGTAAAAGATAAAGAGAAAATGCTCAGAGCAGCAAGAGAGAAGCAAACGATCACATACAAAGGACGTCCAGTAAGACTTTATGCAGATTTCTCTTCAGAAACCATGAAGGCGAGAAGACAGTGGTATGATGAAATTAGGAAACTGAAAGAGAAAAACTGCCAGCCGAGAATTCTTTACCCAGCAAAACTGTCCTTCAAATATAAAGGTGAATATAAAGTATTCACAAACAAACAGAAACTAAGAGAGTTTGCAAAAAAGAATCCACCTTTGCAGGAAATATTAAAGGAAGCCTTAGAACCTGAAAAAAAAAGACAGGAGAGAGAGGCTTGGAGGAGAGTATAGAAGAAAGAAAAGCAGAAATGATAACCAAAAGAGTAAAAAGAAAGACAAAAATAAGATGACATATGAAAACTAAAGAATAAAATGGAGGAAATAAATAGTGCATTTTCAGTAATATCATTGAATGTGAATGGATTAAAATTCCCCAATCAAAAGATACAGGCTGACAGAATGGATAAAAAAACATGAGCCATCCATATGCTGCTTACAAGAAACTCATCTCAGACACAAGGATACAAGCCGGCTGAAAGTAAAAGGTTGGAAAAAGATACCCCACGCAAATAGTAAACAGAAAAGAGCAGGGGTAGCTATACTAATATCAGACAAAACAGACTTCAAATGCAAAAAAGTGATAAGAGAATGCAGAAGGCCATTATATATTAATAAAAGGGACGATCCTCCAGGAAGATATAACAGTCATAAATATCTACGCACCTAACCAGGGTGCCCCAAAATATATGAGACAAACTCTGGCAAAACTGAAGGGAGAAATAGACATTTCTACAATAATCGTCAGGGACTTCAACACCCCCCTCACATCATTAGATAGAACAACTAGACAGAAGATCAACAAGGAAACAGAGAACTTGAACAATATGATAAAGAAGTTAGACTTAACAGACATATACAGAACACTGCATCCCAACTCAGTGGATTATACATTCTTCTCAAGTGCCCATGGATCTTTCTCCAGGATAGACCACATGTTAGGTCACAATACAGCTCTCAATGAATATAAAAAGATTGAAATTATACAAAGCACCTTCTCAGATCATAATGGAATGAAACTAGAAATCAATAACAGACAGGAAAAAAGGAAATTTACAAATATGTGGAGACTGAACAACACACTCCTAAATATTCAGTGGGTCAAAGAAGAAATTGCAAGTTAAATCAGTAAATATATTGAGACAAATGAAAATGAGAACACAACATATCAAAACTTATGGGATACAGCAAAGGCAGTCGTGAGAGGGAAATTTATAGGCCTAAATGCCTATATTAAGAAACAAGAAAGAGCTAAACTCAAAGATTTTTTTTTTTTTTTTTTTTTTTAAGATTTTATTTAGTTATTCATTTATCCCCCCCTTGCTGCCTGCGCTCTCTGGGTCAGCCAACCACGCCGTGCGGGCGGGCGGGCTTGCCTTCACCAGGAGGACCCGGGAACCGAACCCGGGGCCTCCCACATGGCAAACGGGAGCCCCACTGATTGAGCCACAGCCGCCTCCCTAAACTCAAAGATTTAACCGAAGAACTTGAGAAACTAGAGAAAGAACAGCAAACCAATCCCAAAGCAAAAAGAAGGAAAGAAATAATAAAGATTAGAGCAAAAATAAATGAAAATGAGAACAGAAAA